>LPNX011018897.1:0-18443 GCA_001517045.1 Pseudotsuga menziesii
AGATGACAAGATACGAAGATACACACGAAAGCACAAAGTTGATACACAATATATATATGAAGCAAAAAAGACCAGTGCCATAAAAATGGAGTCAAAAGAGATCAGTGTGCTTGCATGTGTTTGGAATAAATGTTTTGCGATTGCATCTTGGTATATTTTAAGTTAAAAATGAAGTATGAATTGATTAAATTAGGCTTAAGGGGGAATCCAGATATACCCGAGAGTACTTGGAGTATGTCCAAAACAAATCCTATACGGCTACCCGCAAGGAATATGTGGGCTGAAATGGAGTCTCTGGGGCTGTGTTTGTAACGCACCCGTTAGGGTGTGACAGAGATTAGCGCCCCGAGGTCACTTTTCAATAGGTTCCCGCTTCCTTTGGGTATTTTGCCACCGTAAAGGTTTGATCGAGGTGTTGGATTTTCACCTGATGGTTTGTTAATTGGGGAAGGTGAGTCCTAATTATGCTAGTCACCCAAGTGCTTTTGATACAGCTTGACTGATCAAACGAACCGCAGCCAAGTGTAGAGCATACACACTAGAGTCTTGTAAATTTTAATAAGTTTTAAAAGATGTGTTCTTGCTTAAAAGAAAAGCCTCCAAGAACCTCTTTAGATCCAAGTGGATCTCAATTGGGGAATCAAGGAGGGGTTAATTTTAAAAATCTGATCAACAAAATATGAGAAAATAACACAACTACACAAATGTGGTTTTCTGATTAATCCTACCACGAATCTCTTTCCCCTTGCGGGTCACTCGGGAAATCGTGGGGTAAGTATTATGATTAATTTTGAAAATAAGATACAGAATATGGAATTAACAACAAGATCAAATATAATACCCTACCAATAAGATAAATTCTAGTAAAAGGAAATAAGCAGAAAAAAATGAAAAAGGCACCGACGCGAATCCCCCTAGGGGAGATGGGGAATGGGCTCGAAAGAGCCTATTCAAAGGATGATTTTATTACAGAGGTTACAATATCAAAGAAATGATAAAACAGAGCTTTATTTGTCCTTATACAGGCTGAAACCAAGATATTACAGTTTATGCAAAACAATTACAAATTATGTGACAAAAGAGAGCCCCCTGGGGGGATTTGAGCGCTCCAAAAGCCACTTTGGACAGCAGCTTCTTTTCTTCTCTATCAGACCTGCTAAATTACAGTGAGTGAATTAGAATAAAAAATTCCCCAAAGCACTTTAAGAGTGCCTTTGGTTCAACCTACTTTATCTCAAAAAATTAATGAAATTAAACTAGTTAAACCGACGAAAAGGGAACCAAGGAAAGCAAGATTTCCTTGGGATCTTGGCCTGATGTTTGTGCAGCCAATTAACAGCACTGATATTGCATAATATTGAAATTATTGAACAGCAAATGAAACTACCTTAGCAGCAAGCTATGAATTTTTCAAAAAACTACTTGCGAAACTAAGGCAATTTTAGCTAGATCTCTTGAATTTGAACTTTATGTGCACAATGAAGCTAAGATCTAGAAAATTGAAGGGATCTTGATAATTATATCTATGTATGCTTTTCTTTATGAGATAGATCAGATTTAAAAAGATACCTTAAAGTAACCAGTTTGAGGAAAGTTTAAAAATTTTAAAGGAGAGAAAGGGGAAGAAAGGTGCTTGTTGTTGAAGCAGATCTGCAGAGGGACCTTGGTAGAGAAGCACCAGGGGGCACGATCTTAGAAATATATACTAGAAATCAATGGAATCAAACCTGAACCATAGATCTTCTAGCTACGGCAAACCTGTAAGCTACAACACAATTCCTGCATACATAACTATCAGATCTGAAGATACATATGAGAAAGGGATGATACAGTATGCAAATAACCTTATTTAACATATAGGTATTAACTCATTCAAACATACACAACAAATAGAAATTAAGTAATCTTACTTACAATGATCTATCCTTATGATTTAAGAAACCATTCAAGTAGACAATAATTAAGTGCAAAAAACTGGAAAAATAGCAGTTTCACCTCGATTGCAGCAAGACAATGACAATCCACACATGAAAGATACTCCACAATTGAGCCTCCAAATATTTTCTTTATTCAACAAAATAAGATCAGTACACAGTTACAATGGCACGCCCTTCAGTCCAGCTCTAACTAGCTTGGAAGAGGAGGCTGTGCCTTGATTTATACAAATTGCAGGCCATCTAGCCCAGGGGGGGCGCAATTCCTCATGGAATCAAGTGAAATCAGCTGATGCATAGTTCATCAATGTAGAACTGAGGCTGAACTGAGCCTACTTGTCAACCGGGGGCCTGATCTGGCTGACACATCAACCCATACACTGACACATCGGCCCATTGAGCATCCAGGAGAGCCAAAACATGTTGAAGAGAGAGGGGGGGCGCAATTCCTCATGAAGACCACTGTAGATCAGCTCTAGATTTGATTTGATCCCCTCCTTTAGTCAAGGATTTGTCAGATCCAGTCAATCTGCTCCAGATCTGATTGATTTCAGTCAAATCAGTTGAGAATCCATTGATTTATTGATTTTGGATTTGCTCCATTATTCATCAATTTATTAATTAACATAATCATTAATTGATTTTTGGGGCTTTCTGGCCTGAGTGATGGAAGATCACACAAAACTTAGGAAAAAATGGGTCCATGGGTTTACATGGTGCTCTTAGCTTCAAAATGAGCACCTACATGACTGAAACTGATTATTTGGCCCACTTTTATTACAGACTCAATTTTTCCAATTAAACTATTAAAAAATAGCCTAAGTTTTGAAAAAATTAAAATTTAATAAAAAACACTGAAAAAACTGAAAAATTGAAAAATTGAAAAACACCTAGGGGGACTTAGACATGTTCATATGACTCAAAAATGATGTCTATCATGCTCAAACATTGACACATAGACTCTAATAACCTCAATAGGCCTAAATGCCAAGCCAACCACCCCAACTTTGGAGGTATGGAGTGAAAAACTCAGAAATTATCAGTCGTTTGTTCAACAACCAATAATAACCAAGGGAAAAAACACCCTGGGCTGATCGGATTGACAAATGAAGTCTAAGAGACCGATTCTTTTACAAACACTATCATGCTAGAACATTTATTACAATTGTCCCATGGGGTATGAACATGTGATATGATACAACAAGCACTTCCCAGAAGTACTTCCAAAGGTCTTTTTAAAGTCCGAACAAGTCAACCCTGTCCGGTTCACCAGGCTCACTTGATAACAACCACTAAGTACAACTTAGGTGGTAACACAAACCAGGCATCCCCAGATGAGGGCTTATAGGAATGGAGTATGGGATATGTTTGGTATTTTTTTTACAGAGCATACAATTCAGGTAATTCCCAGACATGAAAATTTGGTGGCTGATTCTTTAGCTGTGGCTGCTGGAAAATTTGAAACCTCTGTTGCTGGTCAGAGGGAATACCAGGTGGAAATTGTGAATAGACCGTCTATTCCTGATAATTCTAAGTATTGACAAGTATTTGAATATGACATGTAGATCAGAAGGTTCTTGGAACTCTCAGGAGAATTTGTGAACACTCCTATTGACACCAAAAATGACAATGATGAGAGTTTTCAAGATAATGAACTTCAGAAAGAGGGGAATGGTACTAAAAATTTGAAGGGAACCTTAGGAGGTAAGGATATTATTCAATTAAAAAATAATTTCATACCAAGGGGTTTGATTCCTTTGGAAAAACTTTTTGATCAGAATGATGTGGCTAAGAATCCCAAAGTAAAGCCTGTTGAGAATGCTGTTGAGGATAGGAATATTGGCACTGAAGAGAGTCCTAATATTATAAAGGTATCCAAGAAATTGCCTGGAAAAGAAAAAGAAGAATATGTGAATCTAATGAAAAAGTATACAGATTTCTTCGCTTGGAGTTATGAAGAACTTAAGGAATATGATACCTCTATCATACAACATACTATTCCTATAAAGCATGGGGAGAAACCTTTCAAACAAAAGCTTAGAAGGATAAACCCTAAGTTGCTTCCTATTATTGAGAAGGAAATTAAGAAGTTATTTGATGCCAAGATCATTGTAACTCTAAGATTTTCAAAGTGGGTTGCAAATTTGGTTCATGTTAGAAAGAAAAATGGAGAAATCAGATTGTGTGTAGATTTCCAGAATTTAAATAAAGTTTCTATGAAAGACAATTATCCTTTGCCAAAGATGGATCATATTTTACAGAAAGTAGTTGGAGCTAAGAGAATTCCAATGTTGGACGGTTTTTCTGGCTATAATCAGATCAAAGTTTTACCTGAAGATCAAGAGAAAACTGCATTTACTACACCTTGGGGCACCTTTATGTATGCAAAGATGCCTTTCGGCCTAATGAATGCAGGGGCTACTTTCCAGCGAGCTATGGATATTTCTTTTGCAGGAGAAATTGGGAATTTTGTGGTGATCTACATGGATGATATTACAGTCTATTCAAAATCTGACAAAGAACATTTACATCATTTAGAGAAAGTTTTCATGAAGTGTAGAAATTTTGGTATATCATTGAATCCGAAGAAGTCAAATTTTGTATTGGAAGAAGGAAAGGTGTTGGGCCAGATAATATCCAAGGACGGAATAAAAATTGATCCTAAAAGGGTGAGTGTAATTTTGAAAGTAGGTGAACCCAGGAGTAAAAAGGAAATACAATATTTCTTGGGGCAAGTGAATTTTTTAAGAAGGTTTGTGCCAAGTTTTGCTGAGATCCTAATGAACATCACAAATATGTTGAAAAAGGGTCATGAGGTGAAATGGAATGCTGAAGCTAGAAAGTCTTTTTGGGAAATTAAGAAAGCAATATAATATGCTCCTGTGTTGGTGAGCCTAGATTTCACCAAAGATTTCTCAGTATTTTCATATGCTTTAGAATATACTATAGCAGCAGTTTTATTGCAGAAGAATGATGAGAATTTGGAACAGCCCATAGCATTTTTTAGAAAAATGTTGAGGGATGGAGAATTGAAATATGACATCATGGAGAAACAAGCATATGCTTTAGTCAAAGCATTGAAGGATTTCAGAGTGTATCTTCTACATTCTCATATAATTGCACATGTTCCATCTGCTGCGGTAAAAGGGATTTTGACACAACCAGATCCAGAAGCCAAAAGGGAAAAATGGATAGCTACATTACTGGAGTACGACATAGAGATAAATCCTACTAAGCTGGTTAAGGGACAAGGATTAGAAAATATGATGGCTAATTCAAATTGTGAGGCTTTACAGATAAATTTCCTATCCCACCGGGTTCATCAGTTGAATATCGAAGTGGAAGTGATGGCTGATTTTGTGGCATCTCCATGGTATTCTGATATTGTTTACGTCCTTCGAAATTTACAAGCACCAGAAGGATTGAGTAAGTCAAGGGTGAGAGCCATAAAATTGAAGGTTGTTAAGTTTTGTATTATAAATCAGTATCTTTATTGGAAGGACCCCGGAGGTGTGTTACTAAATTGTCTTTTAGAAAATGAAGCTCAGCATACAATCAAAGAATTTCATAAGGGGGATTGTGGAGGACATCATTCTTGGAAAGTGACTGCAAACAAAATTATGAGAGTAGGTTATTATTGGCCAACATTATTTTCATATGTGTATAAAGAAACCAGCAAGTGTCATCAATGCCAAATTTTTTATGGTAAGAGAAAGGTACTTCCTCTTCCTTTAAATCCAATAACAATAGAATCTCCTTTCCAACAGTGGGGTTTGGATTTGATCGGTGAGATAAACCCCAATTCATCAGGACAACACAAATGGATTCTGACAGCCACGGATTATTTTACAAAATGGATTGAAGCGATCCCAACTAGAAGAGCCACTGAAACTGTAATTATGGACTTTCTTGAGGAAAACATATTGGCTCATTTTGGATGCCCCAAAATAATAGTAACGGACAATGCAACCACTTTTAAATCCAAGAAAATGATTGAGTTCTGTCACAAGTATCATATAAGTCTCAATCATTCAATTGCCTATTATCTGCAGGGAAATGGGTTAGCTGAATCTTCAAATAAAATCCTAGTAAGGATCATCAGGAAGCTGTTGGAAGATAATAAGAAGTCCTGGAACACCAAGCTCAAGTATGCTCTGTGGGCTGACAGAATTAGTACCAAACGGTCAATCGGTATGTCTCCATTCCAACTGGTATATGGAACTGAAGTTGTTTTTTCAGCGTCGCTGGGTGTTCCAGTTATGAGATATTTTCAAGATCAGCAAGAAGAACCAAATCACATGCAAAGGAGGATAAATCAGATTATTGAGCTGGAAGAATGAAGAAATAAGGCTTATGACAAGGTGCAGTTACATCAGGAAAAAATGAAAAATACTTTTGACAGGAGAATCAAAGAAGAACAGTTTAAGATTGATGATTTGGTCTTGAAGTGGGATGCTCCTAGAGAAGACAAACATGGGAAATTTGATCACATGTGGGTGGGTCCTTATGTTGTTGCTGGATACAGAGGACAAAATGCATTTCTGCTAGAATATCCAAACGGGGTTCTTCTGGATAGTAACCCTGTCAATAAGGAAGAAGAAAAATTTTGTATTATAGCCTATAAATACTTCTTTTCCTTGCAAGTCAGTACGGAGGGTAGGCCGAATGTATTTGAAGCCCACGGTGAAGGCCCTAAGATTTAGGAGGCATTCCATTCCTTTCTAAAAATAAAAATAATATATCTATGAAAAACAAAAGATAAGTTCTCTGGAAGTTATTAGGAAAGATTAAAGACAGGCACCTGGTCTACGAGTTCTTTGATACCTCACAGGGAGGATATCATCCCCAGATGGAGCTAGTTGTTAACAACACTACCTAGCAGATGCTCGAAGGGACCATGATAAAAAATAAATAATGGTTTCTTGTCAAACTTTGGTTAAATATTATGGTATAAAGGTATGACAAAGGACGAGTAAGCGGTGAATTGTCATGGGATCCAATGGTGCAAAGCGAGGAAATGGAAACCGACGGTTTATATCATGTCCTCTTTATAAAGATGCAAGAAGGATAAAGACATACTAGACGTTTGATGAGACAAGAAGATCAACGGTCGTCAATCCAACTCGGTGAAATCTACGGTCATTGTGAGCTCCGCCCGGTAGACTTGCACGCTCGATAAAATGAAGGAGCCCAGCGGAATTAGGTACGTGTCGCTTGATCTGATGGCTGGGAAATAAAGGTGAATTACATCGATGATCATGGATGGATCCAGAGTGGGAAGTTGCGTGATAGTTGGAGATAAAAGGTGGTAGCGGAATGGAAACCATGGGACACGTGGTCGATTGTGGTGCATTCTGGAGGCAAAAGCAGTTTGGTGGAAACCGCCGAAGGGGGGCCTCTAGATTGGGGTCCTATATAAACAAATTTGACTTGCTCAAGTATTATTTTATTGGCACCGGATGAATTAAAAAGGACCTGCATGCTCGTCACCCTCTACAGTCAATTTCGAACACATGCAGCCACAATAACAGGTAAGGCTCAAACGCCCAAAATTCATCCATCTAATTGCCATTATTGACTGAATTATGGACCAAGGAAAATATTTGGAAGGGTTTAGTTGTATTTTGGATGACAAATAAGACTATCTGGTTGATAGGGACAGAGGAGTGTGTGACCCTTTCCTGTCCGTAGGAAGTGTATCAGTCAGCAAAGAGAGGTTGTGGCAATACAATTCACAGGGTAATGATGTCCTAAATGTTTGTAAATCATTTTTATATTATTTTTTTGTTGAGAAAACCTTGCATTTTTCCCGAGTTCGCAGAATGATGCGCAGTTAACTATTCCCCTTCTCAGAGAATCATTGTGAGTCAGTCTACATCTAGGATACTATGTAAGATTGACGCCAAAGTCATCTGTGAAAACCTGAACTTGCCCGATAACTAACCTGAAAGTCGTGAACCTGTAAATGAGTCCATTTTAGCTGAAGTGTATAAAAATTGTGAAACCAAGGTCCGTTGTGAATTTTTGTCAAATATTCTTAAGGATGGTCAGTCATTAGATGGTCTTTTCCCGCCATACCATGTTTTTATTTTCAGAGATGAAGTTCAATTAGTGGTGTCATTAGTCTGTCAAGTCTTGGTTCTAGATGATGATTGTCATGTAAATGAAGTCAACCTGGGATTTCTATTAAAAATAAGTTCATTGAGTTTTGAGTCTCAATCAGTTCATGTATTCAGTCTGGATGAATACTTGGCAAAATCAATACATCTTCAATTGAGTGAATTTTCGAAAGTTAGGTTCTTCAAGTTTCAAACTTATTTACTGAACCTATTGTTGTGTTCAAACATCACCGAGTTGCAGTTTTTAAGTACCATGTTCTCTACAGATTTGCCCAAGCAAATCAGCATGTTTGAATTTGCAAATTCAGTCATGTCAGAAATATACAAGATGTTATTTGATGAAATGTTACCCCAAGTCTTAGAAGACATGAAATGCATGATGCATCCCTCACCTGAGGATTGAGTCAAAGATTGGTTCCTGTCTAAGGATTCCACTATTTTGAGGATATATGGATTTACTGGGGAGCCTTATAGGTTACCTGCTTTCCTTACTCCCAGAATTTTTGGATTAGAGTTTACGAGACAAAGGTTGCATTTAGAGGAAGAACATTTTGCAGCCTTTAAGAAATATTCAAATATCAAGTTCCCTCTCAAAGTTGGTTCTTTTATTTTCAAAATTAAAGGTGCCCTGGTGTTTATAGAAAAATTGTTGAGAAGCATGGAATTTCAAAAAGATCCAAGGGTAAATTATCACCCCCATCATATAATTTCCCTAAGAAAGCAGGAAAACAAAAACAAGCCATTTGACCACCAAGTTATTGAAGGCCTGAGCGAGACAGCCAATTTGTCTCATTTTACGAAAATTCCAAGATCTGATGAAAGTGCAGGTGTTATACGAGTTGGTGTATCTCAAGTGATGGAGGGTCCTAATATTTTGATTAAAAGGAGTCTATCTGAAATTGAAAGCATGGAAGTGGATGAGGATGGGTCACACAAAAAGGCAAAATTGTTTCAAGTTGGTGGAGTTTTAAGTGAAGAGATTTCAGAAGATTTAAAGAGAGTTGCTTTAGTTCCAACAAAATCTGTACAGGTAAATCAGTTTTCTTTTAAAGGTGTAGATAGTTCATAATCAAGCCCAATTTTCAAGTCCAAAGAGGAACTCATGGCCAGTTATATGGAGAAATGAAAATATTCCCTAGAAGAGACAAGGAATTTACTCCCACGGGTAAGGAGTTTGAACAATCCGAAAACCTCTTTGGTTTCTAACAGAGATATAGAAAGAAATACCTTTAAATTGGCCATGGTAAATGATAAGAATATGTCAGAGATAGAAGTAAGATTAGACAATATTAGTGTACCCGAAAAAATACAGCTACATAAGCAAACAAGCGACATTATTTATTCAAATCTATTGCAAGCTATGATGAGAATCAATAAGTTACAAATTTTGGCAGACAAGTTAGAAGTTCGGTTAAAACATGAAAAAGTTGAAAATAAGGCCAATGTCATTCAAATTAAAAAGCTACAAGCAGACATTATCAGTTCAGGAAATGAGAGAGATAACACCCAAGCAATCAAAAGACTGTTGGAAGAAAAGGACAACGCCCTTCAGGTTTTGAAGACAAGGTTGAAGATCCCAAACACTAAACATGTTCAATCATCCAAATTATTAGCAGTGCAAGAAGAGAAGGACAAGATATACCAGGAGATGATTGAGCATAAAGGAAGAGCCGTCAAATTACAAGAGGAAAAAGACAAATGGGAAACAGAACGAAGTGAACTGATATCGCAAATCTCTCTGCTGAAAAAGGATCAAAATTATGAAAAAGAGATCATGGAGGAATTGATGAGTCAAACTCCCACTGATGAGGACCTTTCTATTGTAAACATTGAGAAACCATTAAATGATTTTTCTGCAGATGACTTGTTAGTACCCATGTCCCAGGTCAGCCTAAAGGATGAAGAAATAAAAGAGTTAAAGGTGGAAAATGAAAAGATCAAGTTCAAGTTAGCCAAAGTGAATGAGAATAAAAATAAAATATTGCAAGATAGAAATAAGCTACAAAATAAATTTAATGAATTGAAGGAAAGAAACATCGAAAAGGGTCCTCTCCAGGGGGCAAAACACATAATTTGGGATACATTATCCGTAGAAAATACTAAATGCAAGCACTATTTAAACTTCATTGATGATCAAAGCATATTGATCAATCTGGCCAATCAAAGACTGAAGTTAGTAAATGAAACTATGGAGAGTAAACCCCTTGCTACGTCCCAGAATGCATTAAATTTCTTAAATTCATTAACATATGAAAGGTTACATGATATAGGAGTCAAGGACAGAATAGCGATGGTACTATGGGCCAAAATTTTTATCCATAAGCATCATTTGATGAAGGCAGTCCAGGACAAAGCTGATGAAATGATCTCACAGGTTGATGACTTCAAACAGGACTTCAAATAATTATTTGAAGACGGCCTTCCTTCCTTTCGGGATGAAGAGGGGCGAATGTTTTCTCAGGAGCACTATCACAACCTGTTGGTACAAGGTCGAATGGATCATTCCAAATTTGGCGATCTGGAAAAGGGGCTGACAGGGAAACTCATCGTAGATAAAATGACAGAGGATTTCAAGATATTGCAGAAGTTCTTGATCATTAGAGGAAGGCTGCCTAAAGTGTCATATGAAGCCTACATGGAGCTGGAAGTGTCCATCCAGGAGATGATTGAATATGATATTCCCAGCACGGAGAAATGGAGATCCATAGAGAGATTCGGGAAAATGAAGTACATCCTTCATTCATGAAGACAAGTGTCTCCCGTGGAGGAGCTGCTTGGACGAGGCCATGTTACCAAGTTGATTTTAACTTAATGATCTGTTAGGATCAAAGCTGGTAGTTTATTCCTAGGAGTTAGGAATTTAGTTACAAGACTTTGATTATTCAGTTATTCAGTTATAAATGTTCTTGGAAGATGAGATGATTTTATGTATATAAGTGCATTTATTTTATGTGATGGGGGTTGGAACCCATCTTTTTGATAAATGTTTCTTCTGAAGACATATATTTTTTGAATAACAAAGTGAATACGTAAGAGTTATCAGAGATTCCTACGTCATTTACATTACAGTCTGTATTTCTCTTCTTTCTGTGATTGTTTTTTCCAGTGTAACACCTCATTCTGTTTTTCTTCATATCTAAAAAACACATTGTTGAATGATTGGAATTCATAGTGTTTATGCTTTGATCATCGTTTCAGATATTTTATACATTTTGTACTAAAGTTAATATAGAATTCATCTTTGATTCTCTATATTAATGGGTTGTTCATTGTCTCTTCTGTCTCACCTGACCTAAATGAATGACTGTGATGGAATGGTTATCTTGCCTTTGATAAAAATCTTATGCATGTGTCTTTGTGATATCTTTATGTATATGTGACCCCATTTCCCAATGGTTATGTGTATTGTTTCAACCATTTATACAATCTTTGAGTGTATATTTATATCTGGCCTTGTTAAATCTGTATCTGAGAGATCCCTCTCTAGAAAGGACAGCCAGTTTCTTTCTAAAAGTGGTTTTTCTATTACCTTGGAATCTATCTTTTACAACCTGGGTACATTCTGAGTGTTAACACCCCTAACCATTTATCTATGTATCTCTAAATCCCTAACCCCTAATCTCTCTCTCTCTCTCTCTCTCTCTCTCTCTCTCTCTCTCTCTCTCTCTCTCTCTCTCTCTATTTAAACCCCTAAACCCAAAAAAATTATCTTTCTCCCTCTCTCTCTAAACTTAACCCTAATCATCTCTCAATATATCTATCTAAAACCATAACATATAAACTATTATTATCTTTCTCTCTCTCTCTCTAAACTCCAAACCCCTAATCCAAATTTGTCTCTCTCCATAAATACTTAACCCCCAATCACTCTATATATCTCTGGTTTTCTCTAAATACAATCCCCAATCTCTCTCTCTCTCTCTCTCTCTCTCTCTCTCTCTCTCTCTCTCTATTTAAACCCCTAAACCCAAAAATTTATCTTTCTCCCTCCCTCTCTACACTTAAATCTCGTCCTCTATCTATCTATCTTAAACCATAACATCTAAACTGTCAATCTCTTTCTCTCCCTCTCTCTGTCTCTCTCTCTAAACCCCTAACCTCAACTCTCTCTCTCTCTCTCTCTCTCTCTCTCTCTCTCTCTCTCTATATATATATATATATATATATATATATATATATATATATATTGAAATCCCTAAATACAATCCCAAATATTCCTCTCTATATGTATAAACCTCTAACCCCCAAGAATCACTCTCTTTCTATGTGTCTATCTAAAATTGCAGCCTCTCTCTCTCTCTCTCTCTCTCACTCTTCTCTCTCTCTCTCTAATACCTTAAACCCAAATATATCTTTTTTTCTAACTCCCTAAAATCTAAACTCAAATCTTGCTCTCTATCTATCTAAACCTCTTACCTAAAAAAACACTCTATCTTTATTTCTAAAATCCTAACCTTTCTCTATTTGTCTCTCTCTAAAACCTTAATCGCCAATATATCTCCCTCCCTTCCTCCCCCTAAAATATAAACTCAAATATTTCTCTCTATCTATCTAAACCTCTTACCCCTAACAACCACTCTATATTTATATCAAAAATCCTAACATTTCTCTATTTGCCTCTCTCTAAAACCATAATCGCCAATCTCTCTCTCTCTCTCTCTCTCTCTCTCTCTCTCTCTCTCTATATATATATATATATATATATATATATATATATATATATATATATACCCCTAACTCCAAAAACTTCTCTCTCTCTCTCTCTCTCTCTCTCTCTCTCTACACAACTCATATATATATATACCCCTAACCCCAAAAAATTATCTTTATGTCTCTCTCTCTCTACACTTAATTCTCAACCTCCTTCTCTATATATATAAACACATAACCCCTAACCCTCAATTTCTCTCTCCATTTCTAAACCCATAACCCTCAATCTCTCTCTCCATTTCTAAACCCCTAACCCATAATCTCTCTTTCTCTCTCTCTCTCTCTCTCTCTCTCTCACACACACACACACACACACACACACACACACACACACACACTTTGTCTGTCTCTCTCCTTGGTTTAAAATATGTAACTACTAATCTCTCTTTCTCTCTCTAACTGTAACCTGCAATCTCTCTATCCATCTATCTATCTAGACCCAAATCCCCAATCTCTCTCTCTCTCTCTCACTCTCTAGATCCCTAACCCTTAATATTCTCTCTCTTATACACTAACCCAAAATATCTCTCTCAATAAACACGTGACCCCTTATTTCTCTCCCTCTCTCTCTCTCTCTAAAACCTAACCCTTGATCTTTGTCTTTCTAAATCCCTAACCCCCAACTCCCTATCTATCTATCTCTCTAAATCCCTAACCCCTAATCCTCTCTCTCTCTCTCTCTCTCTATTTAAATCCATATCCCAAAACATTTCTCTCTCTCTCTACACTTCTCCTTCTTTATTTAAGCCAATAATCCCAATATCTCTCTCTCTATCTCATTCCCTCTACCCTCAACCCCTAATATCTCTCTCTATGTATCTAAACCTGTGAACCCTAAGACTCAATCTCTCTATTTTTATAAACCCTGACCCCCAATCTCTCTCTCTCTCTCTCTAAACTCCTAAGATCTCTGTATCTATCTAAATCCATAACCCCTAACCTCTTTCTCTATAAACCCTAATTCTCTCTCTCTCTCTCTCTCTCTCTCTCTCTCTCTCTCTCTCTCTCACACACACACACACAAACATGACCCCTAAGCTCCAATATCGCTCGCTCTACCCTTAACCCCAGTCACTTTCTCTATTTATCCATATAAACCCCTAACCACCATTCTCACTCTCTCTCTCTACTCCTAACTGCCAATCTTTCTCTGTATATATCCCTCTTTATTTAAGCCAATAATCCCAATATATCTCTATATATATCTCTTTCTCTCTACCCTTAACAACTAATATTTCTATCTATATATCTAAATGCATGAACCCTAACACTCAATCTCTCTCTTTTTCTAAACCCTAACCCCCAATCTCTCTCTCTCTCTCTCTCTCTCTCTCTCTCTATGTGTGTGTGTGTGTGTGTGTGAGCCATTAACCCCAAAACAATCTATCTATTTATCTAAACCCATGACCTATAAACCTCAATCTCTCTCTCACTCTGTTGGTTTTCTCTGGGCAGACCCGAGTTTACTGTAATGTAACAACAAAACCCCTAGCTCACTGGCCCTTTCGGCGACAGACCACAGAACGACCTGAAGTCTCACCCGAAGTGATCCTAGATGGGGTGGCTGAAGACTCAGGTGTCCTCAACCAGGTTCTGGAGCATCCTACGTTCTCCTTACTCTACTTAACCAATTGAGTCTCTCTATAAACGTTGTATCTCTCTTCTGAGCAGACTCTGCTATGAGACTGACTCTTATTGCATCGTGGCTTCTAGGATGATGTGCAAGATTTATCTTCCACTTGACTCTTTACTTGCGATATCCCACACCGCGGCTCCTCCGACAGTGCGTTATCGTCTTTTTTTGCCATGATAGCTTCTATAGTAAGACTCAATAGGACACTCCAACTCTCAAGGTCCAACGGATTTCCTTGTGCTTATAGTAGCTCAGTTAACCTTCATCAAGGTGTTAAGCAACTTCACTTAACCTCTACAGTCTAACATGCTTAACATCTATTGCGCTCAACTTGCTGAACTAAATATACAGAAGTCACTTAACAATGTAACTGTTAAGGTCTGAAACAAGCACTGATAAACTCATATGCAAAATACTTAACACATCCAACTCGCATTTAACCTTCTATGTCACTGTAAACTGAAGGATAGCATACATACATTCATTAATTGTTAGCTAAGCTCATGTAATAGATAGCAGATAAAAAGCAAGAAAAGCACAATCACATGAACAGTTGCACCACACACGGATGCTACGTGGTTCACTTCCAGGGAGGAAGCTACGTCCATAGGAACTGTGTTTATATTATATCTGGAGAGAGTACACACAGTTTCGCTGCAACCTATTATGCAGCTCGAGATCTTCTGGGAAACTCCACGTTCTCAGTTGGGAGCCCTTCTCTCTTAGATCTCTTCTCTTTCTATTCTGCTTTCTTCTTACAATATATTATTTCTCTCTCTCTCTCTCTCAATCCCTATGGATTGTTACATTCATGCTCAAGGAGTCGGCTACTGGTTCCAATAAGATAACTATAGATTGAATACAGAACTAGAGCTCGACTCTTTCTCAATATCTTATGATACAGATGACTAAACAACTAGCTACTGACTAACTGGCTAACCAACTGACCAACCTTCCACAATACAAAATACATGCTTAAATAGGTGGCCCAAAGGTCTCACCCTGATACAAAACTGTGGGCCTATCCCAACAGTAACCCAAAAACCCTCACTGTGACAGTCGGTCTATCTATACTGTGAACTGCCGCTTACTAGTCACACTGCAGCTCTCTGTAATCATCCACGTTTCCCAGTGCTGATCATGGGTATGGGTGGTGCTTCCTCGGTCACGCCCCTTTTGTCCTTTGTCTTCAATACCTCAGCCCGTTGCTCCTTTTCCTTTATGAGGGTAGCTGAGCCCTCATGTCTTCGCCATTGCCTTAAGTGCAGTGGTTGAGCTCTCTCTTCTCGGCCGCTTCAGGTACTATTTCTTTTGACTTTCTTCTCCCGATATAGCAGCTTTTCCTGTAGCTGCAGGGCCCTGCTCCAAAAATCCCCTAACACTTACTTGTGGCTCATCCTCGAGCCACTAATAGATGGCTTCTCTTGCTGTAGCTTCTCCTTGACTTCCTACGAAGTCGTTGCAAATATTTCTCGGAGTCCTACGACTTCTTTGTCCATAGCTTCGACATAGTCTTGTGCCGCTTTCTCTAAAATAGTATCAAGACTTTCCTTAAGTGAGCTCCAGAATAAATGGCAGACCATTTATAGGCTGCAAAATTTGTTGCAATGATCTCACCTCCTACTACCTCGGTCAGGTTTGTACCATTCACCTCAAATTCTACTGGAGCGCTTGTCCGAACAGATTCATGAAAGCCATCATCATTCTGAATATATGGAAAGTAGATGTCTTTCAGCATACATCTAAGTTGATATTCATTCTGATAATTTGACTTTACTTGGATATATGCACATTGGTAAAACTTCCATGAGGAGACATGTCCTTTTCCAGCTTTAATGCAACTACCTTCTTTGACATTTTCTGTATCTCTCTCATTTTCAACATCTTTGCTTTGTTCGTTTCCCATTTCCTTTTGTTTTTCTGAGTCTCAGATGCCTGTTTCTTGGTCCTTTTTTCTTTTCATGAGATCTTCTGGGAAACTCCACGCACAAAGCCAGGAGCCCTTCTCTTTCTTATTCTCACTTTTCTTCTTCTCTGTTCTTGTATGGCCCATAATATTATGAACAGCACACTACGTACTGCTCATGGAAGAAGGCTGCTGATACTGGTCTATGATGCACTGAAGCTCTCCGATATCTTTCTCATTTATTACAAGTTTCAAGCAGCTCCGCAGGAAGGATTGGACACTTCCTGTAAACTCATCTTCTTCGCACCTTCCCGATGTGGTAGCCTACGATGTCTGCATAGGACTAACGCCACAATGTTGCTGCTGCAGTACACCCCTACAAGGTAATACCTGCGATCCTGATGGTGTAGGTTTAGTAAAGAAAGTTTTAGCTTGCTGAAACATTTCTTTGTTCTTTTGTAGGTCAAGTGGTGTTGATTTATTAGTGGCTTTATGCACCCACTCCGGACCTATATTATTTTTGGCATCCTGCGATGTCCTACTAGTAGAAGCACTACTACGAGTCACAATATTGACTCTTGGTTCTGCTTCTTTCTGCTCAGTAGCAATAAGCTGAATATTTTGGTTTACTACTGGCTTCGGGTCCCTAATCTTGGCTATCAAGATAGGACATTCTTCTATAGTATGATCATAGGACTTGCAATATTTGCATGTCGTAGTAGGGTTCTGACAATCCCTAGCATAATGTCCTATGGCTCCACAGTTGTAACAAATAATCAGTCCATGGCCATGGCCAAAGCCTCCACCATGACCTCGTCCTCTGAATCCTCCACCATGGCCATCATGAGCCGGTTCATGCTGTAGTCCTGCTGCTAGACCTGATGTCGCTGACTAGACTCTATAGAGGTCGTGTTTTCTCTCTATCATGAGATCATAAGCTCTGCAATTATTTTCATCATGTCCTACTGACTTACAAAAGTTACAGTTTAAGTTCTTAGGAGTTTGTACATACTTCTGAAGTAAAGGGAATTCCTATGGTCTATGTCCTCTTGTTCTACATATTTCACACCATGGCCCTTGATTCTGTACTAAGGGGTTAGGAGCCCCACTTGCTAGATACTCAACAAAAACTGGATAGTTATCTTTAGGATGGCCATGTCCTTTACACTTTGTACACCATAATTCTTGTGCAACCTCTTTTCCTTTCTTAATCTTGTGTAGCTGTAAAGTGAGATTGGCTAACTAATTCTGTAAGTTTGTCATACATGTACTAGTCTCAGCTAGAGGTGAAGCCTCTAGTTTCATTGCCATCTCCAATGCTTTATCCTGCATACAGAGTTTATGTTGCATTAGTGGAAGTATGATGTGAGGGAGCAGTGCTGCGATGAACCATTCCTTATGTTGCTCCGGCACAAACTCAAAGCTAATTTGGTCTATAAGAGCTTTAAATTTCTGATCAAAATCCCATACTAACTCTGTGGCTAACTGTTTGATGTCTTTAAGTTCTGTAATACATTGTGACACAGACTTAGGTTTCTTAAATTCCTTAATCATGGTGGTCCTGACTTGTACGAGCGTTCTGGGATGTGCTAACGTATACTTCATATACCATGTTAAATCTCTTTATCATCTTAGATATGTTTAATGGTCCATACAACTTCACATAGGAACCAATGTTGTTCTGGGTCTTTTGCCCCTGTACCCTTAAAGGTAGGTAACTTCATATCATCCCCCATTCTGTTTCTACG
The DNA here is from genome assembly GCA_001517045.1 of Pseudotsuga menziesii. Lineage (NCBI taxonomy): Eukaryota > Viridiplantae > Streptophyta > Pinopsida > Pinales > Pinaceae > Pseudotsuga > Pseudotsuga menziesii. The sequence continues at coordinate 18,051 of LPNX011018897.1, forward strand.
TGGTGGATTCTGATTTGCTATGTTACTACCACCTGGCGGTGCAAATGTAGGTGGTGTAGAGGTAGTATATACTGTGTGTGAACTACTAGATGGAGTTCCTATGGGATTATTCTGAGTCCCGGTTGCTTTCTGTGGGGTATAAGGGTGGTAAGGGATACCCCCTACTGTTCTTTCTCTATTATTTTGACTCTGTTCTCTAGTACTGTCTGAACTGTCTTCAAAGAAGGAAGATCTGAAATCTACTTTATATTTCTTACCGCTACATGTACATCCAATTTCTTCAAAATCAGTCTCAAACTCTTGTGACATTACACTTACTTAATTTATTCATCTGAGAATATATCCAATACTCCTTTTTCATGTAATAACATCTTAAGGGACAAATTTAAAGAG
>LPNX011018897.1:27554-38049 GCA_001517045.1 Pseudotsuga menziesii
TTTGATCCAAGTGGATCTCAATCGGGGAATCAAGGAGGGGTTAATTTTATAATAGCTCAAGAAACAAATGATAAAAAGGAAAACACAGATACACAATTCCGGTTTTCTAATTAGTCCTACCATGCATCTCTTTCCCCTTTCGGGTCAATCGGAAAGTCGTGGGTTAAGTATTTAGATTATGTTGAAATATCAAATATGGAATATGAAATTGATAATGTATCAAATTATACTACTTGCAGATTAGAGCTACGCTAGTTTGAAAAGATATGAACAAAAAGTAAAAAATTGACACCGACGCAAATCCCCCCAGGGGGGATGGTGAATAGGCTCGAAAGAGCCTATTCGAAAGGACCTTTTCTTTTTATTAGAAGTGATTTACAATTTCAGCAAATTAAAATTGATGCACTTTGTTCCTTGTTATCTGGGATCCAAAGGCTTACAACAAGCTTGTAACAAGATAGAATTAAACAAGGTGGTGGGGGAAGCTTCCGGGAAGCTCCGATTCATCCAAGAGTTGGAATTCACCCAAGCCTTCTTATTGTCGCCCACATTTTTTTTTAATTATGGTCATTAATTTCTTGTTACTTGATTCTGCTAGACCATTTCCTTGGGGATAGTAATTGGATGAGTGGGATAGGATAATGCCGTACTTGAAACATAAAGATGACATCTCAGAAGAAACAAAGCATGGGCCATTATCCGTGATGATTCTAGCTGGCACACCGAATCTTGTGATAATCTTTTCTTCTAAGAAATCCATGACTATAGCATCGGTTTCCTTCTTGGTGGGTATCGCCTCTACCCACTTGGTAAAATAATCAGTGGCAGTAAGAATCCAAGAATAACCATTGCTCGAGTTATCTTTCAACTTACCGATGAAGTCAAGCCCCCACTGCTGGAAAGGGGCTTGGACTACTATTGGATTTAAAGGCAAGGCTTTCATTTGTTGCTTTTCGGTGAATAACTGACACTGGGGGCAAACTATGATGGCCTTGTGCACATCTGAAAATAGGTTTGGCCAGTAGTAGCCTGCTCTAAGGATTTTGTGGGTGGTTGTTTTTGCTGCAAAATTTCCACCACAAAATCCTAAATGGAACTCAACCATGAGTTTCTTGGCCTCAGGTTCATCGACATATCTAAGTATTAAACCATCGAGGTTTCTCCAACCCAAACCATCTTTGGTCAAACAATACTTAGTTTCTTTCAACCTTAATTATCTTCTTTTATGGCCAAGTAAGTGATCAGGGCATGTAAGGTTGTGGAGGAAAAATATGATGTCGGTGTACCAAGGGTGCTGCTCTAATCTCTGAAGCTCGTCTGATACACTTTGTTATGAATCATTATTCTGGCAGATTATTCCTAAGGCTTTTTCATTTCCCTGGATCAACATCTTTGCAAGACCCTGTCCCTTAATTAATTTAGTAGGTTTTATCTCCAAATCATATTCTTGAATCTTTGAAACCCACTTACCCCTGATTCCTTGATAATCTTGTTGAGACATGATATCCTTGACAGCTGCATGGGGTACATATCCAATGATTTTGGAGTAACCTATATAAGTTCTGAAATGTTTAAGGGAGTTAACAAGAGCATAGTCTTGTTTCTCCATCGTGGTATACTTCAACTCTGAATTTTGTAAGGCTCTACTCATAAAGGCTATAGGTTGCACTTGTCCCTCCTTATTCTTCTGAAGCAAAACACCGACAATGGTGTCTTCTAAGGAAAAGGAAAATATCTAGAATTCTTTGGAATAATCTGGACTAATCAATACCGGGGACATGGATATGGAATCTTTGATAGACTTGAATGCAATTTTTCCTTCATCTGTCCACTCAAACTTAGCATCTTTCTTTAATAACTTTTGCAGAGGTTTCATTAATTCTATTAAATTTGGGATGAATCTTCTTATGAAATTGATCTGACCATTAGAAGACTGGAGAGCCTTTAGATTATGAGGCAAGGGGACTTTCTTAATGGCTTCAACTCTCTCAGGATCAACCTTGACACCATACTTAGAATTGTTGTGCCCCAACAACTTGCCTTCATCAACTTCAAAGATTGACTTGGTGGGATTCAAGGAAATACCATATTTCCGACATCTTATAAAAACCTGCCTAAGATGACTTATGTGGTCAGATCTTTCCTTTGAAAAAATAGTTAAGTCATCTTGATATATTTTGATTATTTTGCCTATAGGTTCCTTGAAGGAAAAATCCATCGCTCTTTGGAAGGTGGCACCAGCATTCAATAAGCCAAAAGGCATTCTCAGGAAATTAATAGGTACCCCAAGGTGTGGTCAATGTAGTCTTATGTTGATCCTCCTTATTTACCAACACCTGGTTATAACCGAAAAATCCATCCACTCAGTGTGTCCTTGGGGGAAAGTCTCGAGTCAAGGCTATCACCTTGTTCTTGACTCCTCTGTTTAGGCTCAACTCCTAACGAAGCCAAGGGGGGTATACCCTATTAATTTACTAAGGATAAATTACTTAGTACGATGATGTTAAATTGAATGATTTACTTAGGAGTTTGGAATTTAACCATAAACAATCAAAGATGACAAGATACAAAAATGCGCACATGAAAGCACAATCCTGAGACACAATACATATATAGCAAGAAAATAACCAGTGCCTTAGAATGGAGTCAAAATAAAATAAATTTACTTGAATGTGCTTGGAGTGAATGTTTTGCAATTTCCACCTGGTATGTTTTAAGTTAATGTGAGGTGTGAGTTGATTAAAATTAGGCGAAGGGGTGGACTCTAGATATACAAGAGAGTACTTGGACTATGTCCAAAACTAAACCTTCACGGCCACCCACAAGGAATATGTGGGCTGAATGGATTCTTTGGGGCTATTTTTCATAACGCACCCATTAGGGTGTGACAGAGATTGGCGCCCCGAGGTCATTTTTCAGAAGTTCCCGCTTCCTTTGGGTATTTTGCCACCATAATGGTTTGATCTAGGTGTTGGATTTTCACTTGATGGTTTGTAAATTTGGGAGAGTGAGTCCTAATTATTCTAGTCACTCAAATTCTTTTGATACAGATTGACTGATCGGACGAACCGCAGCCAAATGCAGAGCATACACACCAAAGTCTTGTCAATTTTAGTAAATTTTAAAATTGGGTGTTCTTGTTAAAAAGAAAACCCTCTAGGAACCTCTTTCGATCCAAGTGGATCTCAATCAAGGAATCAAGGAGGGGTTAATTTTATAATAGCTGAAGAAAAAAATGATAGAAAGGAAAACACAGATACACATATCCTATTTTCTAATTAGTCCTACCATGCATCTCTTTCCCCTTTTGGGTCAATCGAGAAGTCGTGGGGTAAGTATTAAGATTACATTGAAATATCAAATATGGAATATGAAATTGATATTGTATCAAAGTATACTACCCTACATATTAGAGCTACACTAGTTTGAAAAGATATGAACAAAAAGTAAAAAATTGACACCGATGCAAATCCCCCCAAAGGGGATGGTGAATAGGACCAAAAGAGCCTATTCGAAATGAATTTTTCTTTTTATTATCAGTGATTTACAATATCAAAAAATTAAAATTGATGCACTTTTTTCCTTCTTATCTGGGATCCAAAGGCTTACAACAAGCTTGTAACAAGCTAGAATTAAACAACGTGGTGGGGGAAGCTTCCGGGAAGCTCCAATTCGTCCAAGAGTTGGAATTTTGGCAGAGTCTCCTTCTCTTTTTTGTTGGACCTGCTAAAAAACAGCAAGCAATCAAAATCAAATGTGCCCAAACACACTTTGAAAGTGTTTTGGGTTACTACACTAGTTGCCAAAAAAAACTTAAGTAAAATTTTGTTAAGTTGGGGTAATCTAGTTTTGCAAAAAGGAACCAAGGAAAGCAAGATTTCCTTGGGATATTGGCTTGCTGTTTGGGAAGCCAATAAGATGTGCACTTTTATTGTAGAATATGAAACTTTAAAGTACATCAAAGGAAACTACGTTAAAAGCAAGCTACAAATTTTCATTAAAATGCTTGCAAAAAGAGGATAATTTCAGCTAGATCTCTTAAAATACAACTTTATATATATATAAAAACTGAGATATAAAGTTAAGAAAGGATCTTACTATCTAGATCTATATGTAATTTTCTTCATGAGACAGATCTAAGCAATAATACTCTTTTAAACTAACCAATTTGAACAGAAATTAAGATTTTGAAGGAGGAAGAGAGAGAAAGAGTGTTTGAAGCCTTGAAGATCCACAGTGGAGCTTTCAGGTGGAATGTCAAGGGACTATGCCTTTGGAAGGTTTTGGAGAGAGTGAATAACCAAACTAGATCAGCATCCTCTCCAATTTAGGAACTTGTAGCTTAGCTGAAATAAAAAAAACTTGCCAAAATACTTGTGAGATCCGATTAGTACATACACAGAGATTCATAATAACATGCATATAAGCTTATAGAACACGCTGAATCTAGATCTCTAAACATGCATCAAAGGAAAGAGATGGCCAATAAACTTATTGAAAAGAATCTTTCATCTCAAGATTATAATAATCTTATTATCAATCTTAACAATGGATCTACAAGCAGTTATCAAATCATGAACACAAATACGGGTTACCTCAGTAAAACAATGGCAATGATAATCCACACATACAATGGCACAACACCACCTTGCCTCCAAAGCTTCTCTTTATTTCAAATGAACAATAACAAAAATACAATAGCAGCAGCACCTCAATCCTAGTTCTAAATAGCTTGGAAGAGGTTGGTGTGCTTGGATATATACAAAAATAGGACATCCAACCCAGGGGGGCGCAATTCCCAAGGAATCAGATCAAATCAGCTAATGGAGGGTCAATCAATGCAGATCTGAAGCTGAACTGAGCCTACTTGTCAACCGGGGGCTTGATTGAACTGACACATCAACCCATAAAATGGCACATCAGTCCATAGAGAATCCAGGAGAGTCCACATGTGTGGAGGAGAGAGAGAGGGTGCAATTCCCCATGAAGACAGCTGAAGATCAAATATGGATCTGATTTGATCACCTCCTTTAGTCAAGGATTTGTCAGATCCAGTCAATCTGGTTCAGATCTAACTGATTTCAATCAAATCGGCTGAGAATCCACTGATTTATGATTTTGGATTTGCTCCATTATTCATCAATTTATTAATTAAAATAATCAATAATTGATTTTTGGGGCTTTCTGACCTGAGGGATGGAAAATCACTCAAAACTAGGAAATAGTGGGTCCATGGGTTTACATGGTGCTCTTAGCTTGAAAATGAGCACGTACATGACTGGAACTTATTATTTGGCCCACTTTTATTACAAAATCATTTTTTCCAATTAAACTATTAAAAAATAGCCTAAGTTTTGGAAAAATTAAATTTTGAATAAAAAACACTGAAAAAACTAAAAAATTGAAAAATTGAAAAAACCTAGGGGGACTTAGACATGTTCATATGACTCGACCATGATGTCTAGAATAATTATACATTGAAACATAGACTCTAATAACCTCAATGGGCCTAAATGCCAAGTTGACCACCCCAACTTTGGAGGTATGGAGTGAAAAACTCAGAAATTATCAGTCGTTTATTCAATAACCAATAATAACCAAGGGAAAAAACACCTTGGGATGATTGGATTGACAAATAAAGTCTAAGAGACCGAGTCTTTTACAGACACTATCATGCTAGAACATTTATTACAATTCCCCCATGGGGTATGAACATGTGATATAGTACAACAAGCACTTCCCAAAAGTACTTCCAAAGGTCTTCTGAAGTCTGAACAAGTTATCCTTGTCTGGTTCACCAGGCTCACTTGATAAAAAACCACTAAGTACAACTTAGGTGGTAACATTCTGGCTCCATCTAGGGTCACATTCTCTGACTGATATTCTATTCAAAGGAGAGGATGTGAGAACTCTGGAATCTCTGGGTCCTGCATAGCAATTAGAGTTTTTCAATAACATGTATACATAAGAAAAAATTAACTTCAAAAGCAAACTAATGTACATAATTAGTCTATGATGTGCAAAAAGGAATATTTTACAAAACTAATATACAAAGAAAAAATTTCAAACATATTACAAAATAACTATAATACAACAATATGATATATAAAATTTAGAAATACATGAAGGGAAAGTTTTAGAAATTGGCCCTGAAACCACCAATGCCAATAAAGGCATCAAACTGTCTCAGCGAAAAACAACTTGAGGAGGAAACCATTCACTGGCAAGCTCAACCTTTCTCCTTCTAGGTCATTTAGATAGAAGGAGTTCATTCCTGCTATTTCATCGATGATGTACAGTCCCAACCATAAGTTGTATAGATTTCCATGTTTCCCCGATTTCTCCCGTCGTTTGTCCCAACATAAAATTGTGTCACCTAAATGGAAGGATCCTAGCCGGGTAGACTTATCAAAGGTTCTCTTGACCTTGTCTAAATTTCTGATACTCTGGTCAAGAGAATTTCTTCTACTCTCATCTAGCTCGATCAACTTGTTTATTCTGCTCTGAATGGCCTCTTGATCTGAGCTGAAGGTTTGGAGAAACTGATAAACTGGAAGCTTTAGATGGACTGGTAAGGTGACATCAAGGCCATAGACTAGTTTGAAAGGGATCCTCCCGGTTGAACTTTTCTTGGTGATTCTATTGGCCCATAATGCTAATTTGATCTTGCTATCCCAAGCCTTCTTATTGTCTCCCACAATTTTTTTGATTATGGTCATTAAGTTCTTTTTACTTGATTCTGCTAGACCATACTTAGAAATGATGTGCCCCAACAACTTGCCTTCATCAACTCCAAAGATTGACTTGGCGGGATTCAAGGAAATACCATATTTTCGACATCTTATAAAAACATGCCTAAGATGACTTATGTGGTCAGATCTTTCCTTTGAAAAAATAGTTAAGTCATCTTGATATATTTTGATTATTTTGCCTATAGGTTCCTTGAAGGCAAAATCCATGGCTCTTTGGAAGGTGGCACCAGCATTCAATAAGCCAAAAGGCATTCTCAGGAAATTAATAGGTACCCCAAGGTGTGGTCAATGTAGTCTTATGTTGATCCTCCTTATTTACCAACACCTGGTTATAACCGAAAAATCCATCCACTCGGTGTGTCCTTGGGGGAAAGTCTTGAGTCAAGGCTATCACCTTGTTCTTGACTCCTCTGTTTAGGCTCAACTCCTAACGAAGCCAAGGGGGGTAGACCCTATTAATTTACTAAGGATAAATTACTTAGTACGATGATGTTAAATTGAATGAGTTACTTAGGAGTTTGGAATTTAACCATAAACAATCAAAGATGACAAGATACAAAAATGCGCGCATGAAAGCACAACGCTGAGACACAATACATATATAGCAAGAAAATAACCAGTTCCTTAGAATGGAGTCAAAATAAAATCAGTGTACTTGCATGTGCTTGGAGTGAATGTTTTTCAATTGCCACCTGGTATGTTTTAAGTTAATGTGAGGTGTGAGTTGATTAAAATTAGGCGAATGGGTGGACTCCAGATATACCCGAGAGTACTTGGAGTTTGTCCAAAAATAAAACTTCATGGCTACCCGCAAGGAATATGTAGGCTAAATGGAGTCTCTGGGGCTATTGTTCATAACACACCCATTAGGGTGTGACAGAGATCAGTGCCCCGAGGTCACTTTTCAGAAGTTCCCGCTTCCTTTGGGTATTTTGCCATCGTAATGGTTTGATCTAGGTGTTGGATTTTCACCTGATGGTTTGTAAATTTGGGAGAGTGAGTCCTAATTATTCTAGTCACTCAAATGCTTTTGATATAGCTTGACTGATCGGACGAACCATAGCCAAGTGCAGAGCATACACACCGAAGTCTTGTCAATTTTAGTAAATTTTAAAATTGGGTGTTCTTGTTAAAAAGAAAACCCTCCAGGAACCTCTTTTGATCCAAGTGGATCTCAATCAGGGAATCAAGGAGGGGTTAATTTTATAATAGCTAAAGAAACAAATGATAAAAAGTAAAACACAGATACACAATTCTGGTTTTCTAATTAGTCCTACCATGCATCTCTTTCCCCTTTTGGTTCAATCGGGAAGTCGTGGGGTAAGTATTAAGATTAATTTGAAATATCAAATATGGAATATGAAATTGATAATGTATCAAATTATACTACCCTGCAGATTAGAGCTACGCTAGTTCGAAAAGATATGAACAAAAAGTAAAAAATTGACACCGACGCAAATCCCCCTAGGGGGGATGTTGAATAGGCTCGATAGAGCCTATTCGAAAGGACCTTTTATTTTTATTAGTAGAAATTTAAAATATCAGAAAATTAAAATTGATGCACTTTGTTCCTTGTTATCTAGGATCCAAAGGCTTACAACAAGATTGTAACAAGCTAGAATTAAACAAGGTGGTGGGGGAAGCTTCCGGGAAGCTCCGATTCATCCAAGAGTTGGAATTTTGGCAGTCTCCTTCTCTTTTTTGTTGGACCTGATAAAAAATAGTGATAAATCAAAATCAAATGTGCACAAACACACTTTGAAAGTGTTTTGGGTTACTACACTAGTTCCCAAAAAAAACTTAAGTAAAATTTTGTTAAGTTGGGGTAATCTAGTTTTGCAAAAAGGAACCAAGGAAAGCAATATTTCCTTGGGATATTGGATTGCTGTTTGGGAAGCCAATAAGATGTGCACTTTTATTGTATAATATAAAACTTTAAAGTATAGCAAAGGAAACTACTTTAAAAGAAAGCTACAAATTTTCATCAAAATGCTTGCAAAAAGAGGATAATTTCAGCTAGATCTCTTAAAATACAACTTTATATGCAAAACGAAACTAAGATCTAAACTTAAGAAAGGATATTACTATCTACATCTATATGTAATTTTCTTAATGAGACATATCTAAGCAATACGACTCTTTTAAAGTAACCAATTTGAAGAGAAATTAAGATTTTGAAGGAGGAAGAGAGAGAAAGAGTGTTTGAAGCCTTGAAGATCCATAGTGGAGCTTTCAGGTGGAATGTCAAGGGACTATGCCTTTGGAAGGTTTTGAAGAGAGTGAAGAAGCAAACTAGATCAGCATCCTCTCCAATCTAGGAACCTGCAGCTCAGCTGAAATAAAAAACTTGCTGAAATACTTGTGAGATCCGATTAGTACATACACAGAGATTCAGAATAACATGCATATAAGCTTATAGAACACGCTGAATCTAGATCTCTAAACATGCATCAAAGGAAAGAGATGGCCAATAAAGTTATTGAAAAGCACCTTTCCTATCAAGATTATAATAAGCTTATTATCAATCTTAACAACGGATCTACAAGCAGTTAACAAATCATGAACACAGATACAGGTTACCTCAGTAAAACAATGGCAATGATCATCCACACATACAATGGCACAACACTGTATTGCCTCCAAATCTTCTCTTTATGTCAAATGAACAATAACAACAATACAATAGCAGCAGCACCTCAATCCCAGTTCTAACTAGCTTGGAAGAGGATGTTGTGCTTCGATATATACAAAAACAGGACATCCAGCCCAAGGGGGGTGCAATTCCCAAGGAATTAGATCAAATCAGCTAATGGAGAGTCAATCAATGCAGATATGAAGCTGAATTGAGCCTACTTGTCAACCGGGGGCTTGATTGAGCTGACACATCAACCCATAAACTGACACATCAGTCCACAGAGCATCCAGGAGAGTTGACACATGTGGAGGAGAGAGAGAGAGGGTGTAATTCCCCATGAAGACAGCTGAAGATCAACTCTAGATCTGATTTGATCACCTCCTTCAGTCAAGGATCTGTCAGATCCAGTCAATCTGGTTCAGATCTGACTGATTTCAATGAAATCAGCTGAGAATCCACTGATTTATGATTTTGGATTTGCTCCATTATTTATCAATTTATTAATTAAAATAATCAATAATTGATTTTTGGGGCTTTCTAACCTGAGTGATGGAAAATCACTCAAAACTAGGAAATAGTGGGTCCATGGGTTTACATGGTGCTCTTAGCTTGAAAATGAGCACCTACATGACTGAAACTGATTATTTGGCCCACTTTTATTACAAAATCAATTTTTCCAATTAAACTATTAAAAAATAGCCTAAGTTTTGGAAAAATTAAATTTTGAATAAAAAACACTGAAAAAACTAAAAAATTGAAAAATTGAAAAAACCTAGGGGGACTTAGACATGTTCATATGAATTGACTATGATGTCTAGCATGCTTATACATTGACACATAGACTCTAATAACCTCAATAGGCCTAAATTCCAAGCAGACCACCCCATGTTTGGAGCTATGGAATGAAAAACTCAGAAATTATCAATCGTTTATTCAACAACCAATAATAACCAAGGGAAAAAACACCTTGGGCTGATTGGATTGACAAATAAAGTCTAAGAGACCGATTTTACAGACACTATCATGCTAGAATATTTATTACAATTCCCCCATGGGGTATGAACATGTGATATAGTACAACAAGCACTTCCCAGAAGTACTTCCAAAG
>LPNX011018897.1:38087-140500 GCA_001517045.1 Pseudotsuga menziesii
GTTCGGTTCACTGGGCTCACTTGATAAAAAAAACACTAAGTACAACTTAGGTGGTAACAATGGCTCCTTTCCCCCTAATGTCACCACCACCGACACCAAACAATACTGCGGACTTGTGCATGCTCTCATCCAGCACCGCTGCACCCAAACAACAACCGCAGCCACAGCCCCAACCGCAACCAAAACACTATCTGCAGCCACAACATCATATGTAGCTGCAGCATTATGCATAGCCACAACCAAAACCTCACCCCACATACAACCATTAGGGAGTTATATGAGCTCCTCTCCAGTCCATACAATTCTCTTCCTCTTTCCCCCGTCTGGTGTCATGAGCAAGCCAGTAATGGCCACCCTAAACCTACCCAACTTTACATTGGGAATTCCTATGTTGTATCTTGATCCACAAGATCAACTACCAATGCCCCAGGTAGTCTTAACCCCTGTGAAACCCATTGCGGTCGAGTCTCACCCTCCACCCGGCCCACAAAAACCAACCACCGCACCCGCACCGCCCCACCCAAAAAGGGCTAGGGGAAAGAATGTGAAAGCTACCGTAGAGCCTCAACAGATCCCACCTTGCACTATCTACGAAGAACAGGGCCATCTGACTTAGAACTACCCTGAGATTCCAATGATCCATGCGCATTTAGATGCCATGGATACAATTGAAAACATCCCCGTGGTTGAACTTCCAAGTGCACCAACAGTAAAAAACAAGTCACTGAGAACAAACCATGCTTGTGCCCTCTGTGGTTTGTATGGACACTATTCTCACCATTTCTAAGACTTTCCTGAGTTTTGAATGGCTTTAGCCAACATTCATCAACATTCCCTTAAATCTGAGATCACCCTGATCGAAGAGGTTCACCCCCCACCTCCTTCTTCGAACACCATGTCCATTTACATGATATCCATTTCTATTGACCCTCTTGTCTCCACCACCAATGATATTCCATCAGACCTGTCTCTTCTGTTGTTTCCTCAACCATAGCTCCATTCACAGCTGCAACCTCAGTTGTAACCTCAACCTGAGTTACCAAGGAAATAGTAGGGTTCATTCCCAATCAACATAATCCTTTTCCTTTTTCTTTTCCTTTTTCTTTTCCTACCATCCGGGATCATGAGTAAGTCTGTCTTGGCAACCCACAATCTACACAATTTCACACTGGGAGATCCTGTGTGGTACCTTGAACCACCTACCCTACCTATAAGGCCCCAGGATGTGTTCACTTATGTCCATCTAATTGAGATCATGTTGCACCTACCTCTAGGTCCATCAAAGAATCCTCCTATCTCTAGGCCTGCCCCTCTTCCTCCAACAAAGACTGGGGGCAAGGCCACATAAACCACAACCAATACAATTTACATGATCACTATCACCAGTTGCCCTTCTATCTCATCAGCTGTGTAATATCCACCTGATCTACCCCAGCACCACTTATGCGATGACAGGGAGATCTGTAAGACCACCTCCGATTTTACCCCATTTCCTTTAAACCATAGTGTGGAATCGATTCTTCCCATAAAAGACCAGATTCTGTCACCCCACCTTGCTAAAGACCTTCATCTTGGCAAGGGGACATACCTCTTCATTGACTCAAATGATCACCTCTTGAAGAAGCCACGTAACGGGCTCTACCTCAAGAGAGTCTATGCTTGATACCACCACTATGAGTCCCTTATAGCGTAGTTTTTTCCCTTTTTTGTTTTGCAATGTTTTTACCACAAATCAAAGACCCCCATTCGGGGGAAGCACCATTAGTTGCTAATTCAGAGTCACCCGGAGCCTATTCAAGACACCTTTCACACCTCCAAGCTCAAATTTCCATCTTCTATCTCTTGATGAGACCATCGACTCATGTTTAACAAAAAAAATTTGGGACCACTCCCCAGAAGTTACCTCGATTTACAAGCCACAACATGGTGATGCAAGTGTTTGTGGACCTGTACTTGCATCACACTTCCCTACCACTACTCATGCACATTCTTGGGCCACCGCCGGTTAAGGAACATCATTTTTATTATATAGCCGTCTACTTTGTCCACCGTACCTTAGGCAGATCTTTGGACCATTGTCCAGAAGACAAATTATTTCTCTTACATGTATTTGGCATATAGCTGCCTTCATACTTGCACTCATATCACATGTAGTCAAGTCTATCCACTGCAACTCACACACAACTCTCCTGACCTCTATCCGAGAGCCACCTCGGTTTTCGTGCCTCTACTGCAATCTATCTCATGCATGTATTGGTATGTTTAAGAGCCACTTGCTTCATCCATGCTCCGTGGATGACATTTGGACCACTGTCTATAGTCCCGACATGGGGCATCATCTGTGCCACAACAACTGGTTAACCATACTAGAGTTTCTTTTAAGCTCTTTTCTGACTCCTAAAAGAATGAAAAGATTGTCAAGCACAGCTACTTCCTTTCCCACTCATTAAAGGATAGGAAAGGGCGTCTACATCATCTCATTCCTTTTGTGGACCATGTAGACCATCAAATGAAAAGGACCACCTTGGCATATTCAAGCCAAGACCGTTCCCCTCTGCATACTTTTATGCTTTCTCGGGCAGAGGGGCTGAACTTTATGAAAAATCTCACCATGGGTTGTCATTAAGCTCTTTTCCATCCTTCTCATCAAGAAAATATTGTCGAGCAAACTTGGTTTCATTCATTCTTGTAAAAGTATCTGAATGATCGTCCAGTCAATATAGGTTTAACCTTTTCCAGCTTGATTGGACTACCAACGATAAAGAAGTATCTCATCCCCTATAGGATGGGCGAGCTCTCCTACATATACTTTTATCCTTTTTTAGGAACAAGAGACTACCAACAAAAAAATCCCCCACTGGAGTCTTCTTCATGCTTTCATACTCTCTAAAATTGAAAGCACCATCGAGCATTTACTTTCTCGTGCTCACCAAAAATCCACGAGATCATACCACAACAGTGTCTCTAAACACCACCCCACAGAAAATAGTTTGGTAGCATTCCCACGTTGGGTCACCTTTGTTCAGAGTACTCTACAATGTGTCTTCCTTAGATCCCATCAATATAAAAAGTGTCCACCTCCCCCAAGTATTTCCCATCTGCAGTGACATTCCCGGTATACAGCTATGATCCCAATCCCATGAGTCAGATTCATTCGTTGCCTAGTCCTCCCTGCCATCATACTTTGAACAAAGGAAGTTTGAGTCTACTACACTCCCCTTGCCCCTGTTCAACTCTTTCCCTTCCCCCTCCCCCCCCCCATTCAGTGGGTCAGTCCATAGATTGTCTCACATCTTTCGGTTATCTCCCTTGCACTTCTGGTTAACGAAACACCATTGCCTTCACCTGGGGCAGGTCTCCCTCTGTCGATGACAACATACATATTATAGAGGATATACCCAGAGGTCCTTGTATCTTGGTTTCATTAACCTCATTGATGAGTTCCATGGACCACTTGAGAGGAGTCCTTAGTGCCTCTCGGGATGGTTGTTTCTCACATGCTCGACTCTAGCTACATCATCGCACTGTTGAGATTCGTACAAGGTATTGATCTGTGTAGTATTTGGTTGAAGACCCTAGATGTCACCTAACTCTAGCACATTGATGATTCTATTCGAGGGACCCAAACAATTTATGTCCCTTATGATTTCTGGGTTACGTTGGAGACAGTGTTCAGAAGCCCCAGCAGTGCTTCTATATAGATTTATGATTGATGCAGCATACTTGTACCACAGAGACTCTGACTCTCCATCAGTGAGTCCATACAATTATGTACCATTCCAGATCCAGCAAGCTATTAGTCATGAATATATATCATTCCATGAGAATGCCATGGGTCCAATCTAGCAGTTCTTTAGATCAGTATTGTATTCAGCCTCTCAGTGAAGTAACCACTATGTATCATCAGTTGTATATGATCGGCTCTTGTATTATAGAGCATAGATCACATTATTCTTTTGACATTTTTAGGAGCATGGGGATGCCCACCTCATCCATATACATGTCACACATTATTTGTATCTCACCCATTAATGGGAACCATATTAATATAAAAACCAAAAGCCACCATGCCCCAGCCTAGGAAGCATCACCTCTCCACAGAAAATCCTATGATGTCCATCGGCCATACGATGAGCTCTTGCCCTCACGCATCAGGGGGCAATTTGTTAACCCAAAAAATCCCTCACTCAGCTCTACATGGCCTACACCACCCAAGGACACCCATGCACGACCCTCATTTCACCCCATTGGACCCCCACACCCTCAAAAAGGCTTAAGAATCAGCAAAATGGCTTAAAAATCCCCAAAAAGAGCCTAAATAGTTCTCTTAGGGGCTAAAGCCTCCAAAAAGGGGCTAAAACCACTCAAAGGAGCTAAAAACCCAAAAAGGAGCTAAAGATAGGGTGGAAGGGGTTAAAAGCCCAAAAAAGGGGCTAAAGCCCCAACTAGGGGCTTAAAACCCTAAAAAGCCCCCAAAAATCTATAAATAGAGGGGTGGGGGTCACTCTCAAAACACTTTTCCCTTGCATACTGTTATGTTGCCTGAGTGGATGCCTTGAGACCCTTTGTCTCTCAAGCCACCCACACTCCCTCTCATCCTTCCTCCCCCTTTAAGCCATAGCTCCCCCATTGCCAAGAGAGGTGCTTCTCCAAGCTAGGGCATGGTGGCCCATTCCACCAAGAGAAGGTATAACTTGTTGTTTTGTGTTGTTTATTTGATTTTATCTAATCCATTGTTTGTTTGTAGGTTCATTGTTTAACATGTTTTTGCAGGTATCTTTGTTCTAACAGTTGTATGCAGGTTGTTGGAGTTAAACCCTAACCGTGTTTGCAGAGAGGTTTCCATCCATTTCTTTTATTTCTATTCTATTTCATTTTCTATCCATTTTTCTGCATTCATCATGAGGAACCTACCCTTTTGTCCTATAGATGGAAGGTAGCCATTCCTTCCCTATAGCAAGGGAAAGATCCCTGCTACAATTCTTACCCTTTTCAGTCCAACTTAGTCTTTTCTGGTTTCTTCTACAGACCTATAAACTTTCAGTCTATTGTTTGAGCAGTGCCTTTCTCTTTGGTTGAGTGAGTGTTGACCCTCCTAGGGTGCCTTTTCCTTATTTGTTCAGCATGATGACGACACCTTATCCCTCAACTAACAGAGCATCGATGATGCCTGTGTGCAAAAGTATAAAAGCATCGTTTCATCCTATGACACTCTAGTGCAGTGCTCCTAAACGTGTCAAGGTAGGCCTTTGAACTGCCTGTTTAAGAAATTTCCCTTTCAATTTTTTTGAACTGTCGTGTTCTCTGAATATTTTTAGTGTGGTTTGCTTGTTTACTTGTTGTCTGAGTTTGGTGGTTTTTGTGAATCTTATTATCTATTTGAGCTCAGATCCAAAAAAATTATCTTCTTCATTGTCATAAACGAAAGTGGAAAAATAGTTCAGTTTTGGTTTTTAGTGAAGTATCTGAAAAATTTTATTTTGAAAAAGAAAACCTATAGCCTCTTCCTAGAAGATTAGTTTCATTTAAAAAATGCTTTCTGTGCCTCATATTTTCTAGAAAAATACAAAAATAATCGTGTTATTTTCCTCTTGGTTATTCTTGAGAAAAAATTATTTTCATTTGCATGAGTGATTTAGAAGAATATGTCTTTTTGAAATTGTAGAAAAAATTAATTTTGCATGCACGTTAGAGGCTTAGTTTTCTTTTTTGCATTTCAGAGACTTTTTGAGTGCTTGTTTGAAAAAGATTTGTGTTTGAAATAATTCTCTTTTGCACCTCTTGATTAAGATCTTTTTGTAACTACTGAAAGTGGCATTTGTTTTTGTGTGTTTTTGAAAGAAAGAAAAGGTCTCTTCCTTACCCTAATTAGGTCTCATCGAAGTCAAAGAAGTGTTTTTGCATATAGATTTAATTGCATTATTGGAGACAACACCTCACAAACATTCACCTAATCATCCAAATAAAATTAACGGTAGCTTTAGGTCTAAAATTGTATAGAAATTTGAGTGATAGGTTAGTGATGTGTTTAGGCGTTGTAAAAAATATGAGCTTTCGTTATTTGTCCACACTACAACCCAGAACTCACATGGTTCTTCCACATACCATTGGTATATCGAACAGCCTTTCATGTACCCTTGAGGTATATAGAAAGGTACTTCACATACTCGATTGTATATAGGAAGGCCCCTTGTGAACGGTTGTGCATTAGAAAACACTACTATTGATTTGAGCTCCCACATACCTTGTGTATATCAGGAGACCCCACTAGGATACCTTATCCATCTAAGAGAAACCCTTTGGTCATCTTGTGTGGAGAAATACACTGAAAACATCATTCGGGGAGATTACTATGCACGTACCCTTGTGGTATATCACAAGTTGCACCTACTTGAAAATCCTGGTGAGAGACTGACTATTCTAAACCCATCCTATCATTTAAGACTACTTGTGACCTTTATCTCTGTGTAGGTTTTTTTGTGTGATTTTTCCTCCTTTTTGTCATAAAACATAGGAGCTTTCATTATTTGTCCGCACTACAACCCGGGACTCACGCGGTTCTTCCACGTACCGTCGATATATCGAACAACCTTTCATGTACCCTTGAGGTATATAGAAAGGTACTTCATGTACTCAATTGTATATAGGAAGGCCCCTTGTGAACGGTTGTGCATTAGACAACACTACTACTGATTTGAGCTCCCATGTACCTTGCGTATATCGGGAGACCCCACTAGGATACCTTATCCATCTAAGAAAAACCATTTGGCCATATTGTGTGGAGCAATACACCAAAAACAACATTCAGGGAGATTACTATGCACGTACCCTTATGGTATATCACAAGTTGCACCTACTTGACAATCCTGGTGAGAGACTGACTATTCTGAACCTGTCTTATCATTTAAGACTACTTGCGACCTTTATCTCCATGTAGGTTTTTTTGTGTAATTTTTCCTCCTTTTTTGACCTATATTAGAAGAATTTTGGCCACCACCATGGAAATAAACTTGGGCGGTGTCAATCCTACAGATTACATATTTTTATCTCCTGACTCTCCTCTAGCCGTGGAAGGACAAGAAGGGGTAATCATGCAACGAACAGCTTTGGCTGAAGCTCGTATGGAAACCAATCTAGCTACTGAACCTAGAGAAGAGTTCTCTGTTTATGACAACCCTTTGGTCCAATTGACTCCCGAAGCTAACACATCCTTTCAATTTCCAACGAAGGGTCGACCTGGCTCATCTGACTGGATTGGAAATCATCCTCCTGATGAAATTATAGGGGTATAATATGCCCCAAATGCTCCTTTTTGGAGAAAATACCTAGGACAAACTATTGCCAGATACAATCAGATCCTGACATACTTTTTCCATTAATAATGAGATTTCAAAATAATCCATCAAACAAAGACTTTTCTCGAGAACCTTTTGAGCATACGTGAAAGAAGCATGCACAAGCCGAAGAAATTAAAAAGAGAGGTACTTCTCCTCATCCCAACCCTTCAAAAACTACCCCACCTAGATATTGTGCCCTTTCATCATCAAACTAACCTCATCCCAGTTCCACTATGGTTGTTCCTCCTTTCGGTCAGGGAGGGCCCTCATGGGTCCCACCTACCATTACTCCTCTTTGTTGGGGATACACATACCCCGGGAACCAACCCCCCCTGCCCCCCGCCTCAATCAACTTATCAACCTATTCCCCTGGGGGGAACCTATCATGGAGTTCCCTACCCTGGAAATTCCTTTGTACCATGGGGACAACCGAATTGGTCTAATGTTCCATCTTATGGAGGATATTATGTTCCTACTACGAGAGGATATGGGCCTCCACTCAGAGGACCTCCTAGAGGACCTAGAGAACCTAGTGGACCTGGTGGATGTGGCAGATCTGGTGGATTTAGTGGATCTGGTGGACCACCACTTGGTGGATATGGTAGATCTGGTGGATCTGGTGGACCTAGTGGATCTGGTGGATCTAGTGGACTGCCACCTGGTGGATCCGGTGGATCTGGTGGACCTAGAAGACCCGACGGACCTGGAGGGTCCGAAGGATTTGGAGGACTGTCTCCTTTGGGTAATCCTTCATCTGGGGACCTATGAATAACCAACAACCTAATCAATAATCCTCGGGGTCATCATCCATACCTATTTATCAATCTTCTTATGGTCCTACTGGTCAGCAAATGCCATATCAGTACTACTAGTACCCGCAACCCAATCAACAATTTCCATTTTTGGCAACATTAGATTTTCCAGATTTGTCTAGATTGATCAATGACCCAATTCATCATGATCCCTCTTGGCTTGCTATTTTGGTCAAATTACCTTTCAATATACCTAAATTTGATGGTAAACCTGGTGAAGATAAAAAAAAAACCATGTGATGACTTTTCATCTATGGTGTTCATCTAATTCTTTGATGGATGGTTCAATCTGTCTTTGACTATTCCAAAGAACTCTCACAAGCATTGCTTCCAAATGGTATATAGAGCTACCACATCACTCTTTTTGGGATTTTAATGCTCTAGCTATGGATTTCTTAATGCACTTTCAGTTACCCATCCGCTACGAAACAAGTACAAACCTGTTGACCTCACTTCGACAGACCACATCAACTCACATATTCAATCATATCCATTAATGGAGAAGAAGACATAGGTTAATCAAGGCCCCCATTCCTGATCAGTTACTGGCTGATTGATTTACAAAGTCCTTACTTCCACCCATTTCTAAATATTTCTCCATGGGAGGCGTTGTTACCAAGGAAAAGGATATTAGCCGTGCTCAGTACCTTGATTTGGTTTATTCCCAATCAGGCACTTTGTATGATTTGATCCCTCATGCTCCTCGGCCCACAACTGATCCATCAAGACCGATAGCTAAGCCACCCATTGATGGCATACTTGGTTCAGTTCAGACACAAACGCTGGCAAAATATTCTAAGAAGCAAAATCAAACTGCCTCACCAACAATTCCACCTTCCAAAACTACACCCTCTCCTTTTTTTTGTTGAATTAAATGCGGTTCAAACTGCTGAATCTTTCAGTGGAAGGAAGAAAGGGAAAAATAAATCGAAAAAACCTGATAACCAACAGGAGGGTAATAAAGGACAAAATTCAGATGCTGATTCAAAGAATAAAAGAAAGGTAAAATGTTCCTTTTTAATCTGTGGGGGGGGTCATTTCACTAAGGAATGTCCTCGTCGTGAGGAAGTTAGTAAATTTTTGAAAACTTCACCCACCTTTGTAGTTCTTAAAGATCCTTTCCCCACCCAACAACAATTAATTGATCAACAATCCTTACATGGGTCATCTTCATCTACTGATGAAGTTAGAATAATGTCTTGTGAAACGGTTAATTTAAACACAAGATCACATAGTTATGACCCTCCTCCAGAAAAGAAATCCGATGAATTTCAACCTGAAAAACCTTCAGCTTCCACACCTCCTCCTAGTAATGGTCTTCGCGTTGAAAAAACAATTCCAGAAGCAATTTTCCGCGCACCGAAGGGTACTCTACGTAAGTCCATAATCAATCCTAACGCTCATGCCACCCAATATTATAATATTTTTGAATATTTGGCTCAAGAACCTTGCGCTATGTCGGCTTTAGAGGTACTTCAAACCTGCCCTACCCAACAGAAGAAATTGCTTACTACTTTTGGATCCATGGATCTTGAGAATAGTAACATCACCACTTTCAAACTGGATGATTTTAAGACAAGACTCTCACATCAAGTAGCTTTCTATATAGCTACCAAAATTTCCAAAAAGACTATCCATCGTACCATTTTGGATGAGGGCGCCTCTACATCAGTCATGTCTTTATCTTGTTGGATACCCATTGATTCTCTTAAAATCAATCGTTCACCTACCACTCTCAAGGCGTTTGATGGTCGTGGCTTTCAACCCTATGGATTACTACCTACCATCTATGTTAAACTAGGGGGAAAGTCAGTCTCCATTCACATTGAAGTTGTCGATGCTCCTTTGGATTACAACTTACTCCTAGGTCATAATTGGTTTTATGTTATGCAAGATGTACAATCAACCATTTTTCGGATCATTCGGTTCCCATTCCAAGGAAATATTGTCACTGTTGATCAGTTAGATTTCATCACACCTAGTGCCATTACATATGATGCAAATAGCTTTTCACTCCTAAATACCCCACGGTATAAGGACATTAGAGTATGCCTTATCAAAGACTCTTTATTAATTGGAGTCTTTCCCTTGTCAAATTATCCTCCTGTTTCACAAACTGCATCTATTAACATGATTTCTACCTCTCATATAGATAAAGGAAAATCAATTTCTGAAGAATCAACATCCTTTTCCCCTTTTAAATAATTTTACAATGCAATACAAGCCACTAGTGACCCCGCCATCAATGACCATTTGTTCATGGCCTCAGACCATTATCACATGCCATACTTGCTCGACCCCCCCCCCCCATCTCTAGATTATCTTTCACATACACTTCCTACAGATGAANGAAAGATCATCATCATCGATCTTCTTTCCTTCCTCCTTACCATATGGTAGAAGAACACTTTGCCCTAGTTGTTTCATCTGATATAATCATGGATCCTCAATCTCCCATCCTCACTTGGGGTGTCGAGTCTGAAGGAAATATATGTAATATTACAAAAACCATGCCCATGGACATATCAGTAAAACCAAGCATTTTAGAGAACATTTTCATAGGTCAGAACTCTTCACCTGAAGAGGTTCAATCATACATGACCCTATTCAAGGATTTTAGGGATGTCTTCGCATGGACATATGAACAAATTCCATGGATTGATCCCTCTATAATTTTCCATGAGATAAAAACTTACCCTGATTCCAAGCCATTCTACCAGAAACTACAACAGGTCCATCCGTGAAAAGAAGTCACCATTAAGTAGGAAGTTGAGAAACTTCTGAAGGCTAGTTTCATTTACCCCGTACTGTTAACTGAATGGGTGTCCAACATAGTTCCTGTGAACAAAAAATAGAGCACTATTAGGGTTTTCATTGACTTTAGGTATTTAAATAGAGCTTTCCCCAAAGACAACTTTCCCACTCCCTACATCGATCAGATAATCGACAACTATGGCAGAAGAATTATTTTTTCCTTTATGGATGGCTTCTCTGGCTACAATTAGATTGATATTCTCCCGTCATACCAACACAATACAGCATTTATTTTCCATTGGGGGAATTTTTCTTATCGTAAACTACCTTTCGGTTTAAAGAACGCTGGCACGACATTCCAACGCACTATGTCATATGCTTTTCATGACATTGAACATGTTGTAGAACCTTATCTTGATGACTTGCTTGCTCAGGCCAAGTGGTGGGACATCCATGTCGATCATCTATGAGCCATTTTTCTTCAATTTCGTCAGTTTAATATTTTTCAAAATCCCCATAGATGTGTTTTTTGTGTAGAAGTTGGATGAATTCTTGGCTTTAATGTTTCTAAAGATGGAATCCATATCGATCCCTTGAAAATTGAAGCTATCTTAGCCCTACCTGCTCCCGCAAACATAACTAAACTCCAAAGTTTGCAAGGGAAGGAAAAATTTCTACATCTTTTTATCTGCAATTATGCAGAAAGGACACGTGGTTTTATGAGGTTGCTAAAAAAAGATACCCCTTTCGTCTGGGATGATTTCGAGCAATGTGCATTTGATAATCTTAAACATGCACTTACCCATGCACCGGTGTTGCAACCACCTAATTATGCTAAGGACTATTCCTTATATGTGGTTGCATCCTTGTCTACCATTGGCATGGTCCTTGTTCAAACTGATGAACACGACCAGGAACATGTGATTTATTACACCAATAAGAGTCTTCTAGACTCTAAAAATCGATATTCACATGTGGAGAAACTTGATCTAGCCACGGTTATCCAAAAGTTTCGTCATTATATTTTTCTCTGCACCACTATTGTTTACGCATATTCCAACCCCATGTACTATGTTCTTACATGTCGAGTGCTTGGGGAAAAATACTCACGTTGGATTGTGATTCTCCAAGAATTTGAGTTAGAATTCGCCAAAATCACTTCTAAGAAGTCTCTTGTTTTTGCAAAGCTTATATGTGACCTTCCCTGTACTACAAAGGATACAGAGCCCTTCGATTCATTGCTCGATGAATCATTATTTCTCATTAGTATGAATGATCCATGGTATGGAGACATCATTTTGTGTCTCCAAACCTTACGATACTAGCCCACTGCTTCTTGAGATGAACGTTGTCGGGTTTGCCACCAAGCCAAAATATATCTTATCCTGAATGGTACCCTCTACTGCCATGGTGTTGATTCCATATTACAACGTTGCCTTACATATGAGGAGGCTGAGATCGTTTTAAATGATTTCCACATTGGAGCTTGTGGTGATCATCTATCTGGGTTGGCTACTGCCCAGAAATTTTTTTGTGCAGGGTATTTTTGGCCCTCTATTTTCAAAGATTGCATAAAAACCATCAAGAAATTCCCACCATGTCAAATGTTCACTTCAAAGAAACGCACCCATCTAGCTCTCCTCCATCCCATTGTGGCAGTTGGCCCCTTTGCAAAATGGGGCATAGACTTCATGCACTGTAGACCTACCTCAAACGAGGGGCATGGCTACATTATTATGGCTATGGACTATTTTACAAAATGGGTTGAGGCTATGCCCACATATTTCAAAGACGGAAATACTGCTGCACTATTCCTATTCAACCATATCATTGTTAGATTTGGGATTCCTAGGGCCATCGTGATCAATCATGGATCACATTTTCAAAATAAAATGATGGCTGTGCTCAGTGAAAAATTAGGGTTTCATCATGATAACTCTACACCTTACTATCCTTATGCCAATGGCCAAGTTGAAACTATAAACAAAGTATTAAAAACGATGCTTTAGCGGATGGTAGGGAAAGCCAAGTAAAACTGGAATTTTCAGCTTTTATCGACACTCCGGGCCTATAGGACTACTTTCAAAACTTCCACCATTTTTACACCTTTCCAAGTAGTATACAGGCTGGAAACAACTCTTCCGATAGAGTGTGAGATCCCTTGTTTGAAAATTGTTGTGGAACTATTGCCCAACACTACTATAGATGAACAAAGATTCATGTATCTAAACAAACTTGATGAAACTCGACGCAATGTTTCCTTAGCCAATTAGGAACATAAGCGAAGAATGAAAGTTTAATATGACAGGAATTTTTAGCCCCATTCGTTGAATGAAGGAGACCTAGTCCTAACATATGACCAAAAACATGACAAGCTAGGGGTAGGAACATTTGAGCCTATGTGGCATGGGCCTTATATTGTCAATCACATTTTAAATAAAGGGGCATATGAGTTGGTTGATTACGACAAGATACCTTTGGGAGAGCCCCAAAATGTGCTCTACCTTAAAAGATACTATTCCTAGGTCATCTAGCATAGGGCCTTTGTAAATATTGTTTATATTTTGTTGTGTGTCTTAGCTTCGAGAGGTGTGTCTTTTGTATGATTTAAAATGTGTTTTTCATAAAAACCTACTTATGTATGTATTTTTTCTGATGGATAGGGGACTTCTTTCACTGGTTTTGCTGATGGTGCTAATCGATATACACTTAACCTTGCATCAGCAGCCTAGGTTATGTACTCTCCTACAAGTGAGCTAGTGAGTTCAGTGGGTGTTCTTTTAGGTCCCTCCACCAACAATCTAGAATAATACCAAGCCGTGATTGGATTGTTGATGGGATCCCTAGCCAATGACATGAGGGAAATTAGGGTTTACCTAGACTCTGAACTAGTTGTTCAACAGCTTAATCGAGTCTACACCATCTAAAATCCCCTGCTTCTTCATACTTTCCAAAGAGTTAGGTTGTTAGAGAGGTCCTTTGAGCAAGTTACATATCAACACATTCCGAGACATTTAAATGTTGTGGCAGATTCCCTAGCTAATTATGTCTTATATTGGCATATTGCTCATACATAAAAATTCCATTTGAAATATAGATAGCATACATGTAAATTCATAAGTAGATAATCATTTCACGCATCACATTTGTTGCACACACAACTGTAAATATAAAATTTTGTCATATATAAAAACTGTAGCACCGAGATACAAAATTGGGCAGAAGCATCTCTAGCTTTCAGTGCCCTTAAAGTTTAGGACAGTAAAAATTTGGAATACACATATACATAGGGAAAAATCTGAAGCTTCGAAGATTTCTATAGTACATATACAAAAAAGTGAAGATCAAAGCAGACTAATCCTCGTGATGCTCATGGTAGCACACGATGGCTTGGACCACTCTATAGAGTAGCCTATAAATTGTCCAAAAACACCTGTAGTATGGCACTGATAACTCCTAGGTACCTCATTAGTAGTAATATCAGGGATACCCATGGTCAAACATTCTAGGTTCTCCTCGAGATCTCTGAGCTGTTCATTCAATGTCTGCAGGAAAAAAATTTCACTTATCTCAGTACTACAAAATAAAAATGAAATAAAATACAAAAACTAAAAACACAAGTTGATAATGTCTTTTCTTAACTCAGTCATCCCATACTTCTCCCTCAGGTAATACAAGCTCTAGTTCATGACGGAAATCTTCCCCCTCGTAGGCATAATCCTCAACCATAAGTTACTGGTTTCTCAACCAGTGAAAGAATTTTGATCCGTAACTAACCTTGGGTCCTCCACCACCAAGGTGAGGCATAGCTGTAACCCATGCAATCATCCTGGGATCCTTAGGCTCAATCCTAGTAATAGTCACCTATGGTCTCAAATGAGGCACCAGCTGTAAGATAAAAGACACTATCATCGCTCTGTAGCCAAATTGCTTTAGTGTTGCTCTCTTGCATTTGTTTAACTAATTTTTTATGCATAGCCAGCATGCCCTCACACCAATTGAAGACAGTGGGCTCCATACAATGAAAATAATATAGCATACGTGATCTAGTAGTAAGGTGGGTAAACCTAGTTCTCACCACCTTGTCGATGGTGTATACCACTATCCTGAAATGGAGATCTACTATGGAATTGATCTGTAGCTTCCCAAATTGAGACTTTGTACCTAGTGTGCAGCACTAGTTAATAATATCATCTAAGGAGGTTTCTCCTCCATGTGCCCCAGATAGAGCTACCAGGGTTCCCCTCATGGAAAATCCAATCAAAAAATATATATACTCAATCTATATGGCGAAGACATGGACCCCCACCACAAAATGCTGCTAATAGAGATCCCACATCCCTATGATATACTCTAGAAATCAAATGTGTTCTTTCATGCCAGGTACCCGAAAGTATTTTAGAATCACGTAGTTCTGTAGAACCTCAATAGTGGCTAGATCATTGGCAGCCTGGTAGTTTGGAACTTAATGTTCCCTTCCTTCCAAATCACCATGATGTACCTGTAACACACAAATTTTATCATTAGAAATCATATCGTGGCTGAAAGGAGGAAATCATTTAAAATGAAAGATTTTGAAGCAAGAAAAAAGCATAAAATTGGTTTTTGATGGATTAGGGTTTTTGTTATTTTTCATAAGGGAGCATCGGCACCGCTATCCTTTTCCGATAGAGCACTTACGACACTGTTGTCTATGGCTCGTAGAATGCCAATATCCTGTTGGTTGTGGACAGAGTGCCTATGGCGCCTCTGTCCCATCCCGACAGAGCGTCGTTGCATGCTTTTCCTGATGGTTAGAAACCCTACGGTAAAAAAATTTGGCTTTATAGACCAGTAAAAAAACCCTTTTGAGATTGTCGATTTCCTATTATACATTTCAAATTAACAATTTACCTTAAATCTTGGCTTTAAAACAACTTAAAAATTATTTTAGGAACATGAATTAAACCATGGAAGAAAAAATAAAATGACATTTCTTGAACATAAAAGAGAAAGGATCAAAACACTTACCTCTTCCATGAAGAATGAAGGACCAATGAGTGAGGAACCCTTGGAAACACACTGGTGGAAACTCTTGCTATCAATCCAACTACCAAAACTCTCAATGGTAAAAAGCAAATGGTAAATATATATTACCTACTCTTTCTATTTATAGAATATTTGGAGTTTTCAAAAATTCATTATAATTTATTTATTTTGAAATCTAAATTATTTCATTGAAAGTGGGTTTTTACTTTTTACTTTATATAGTTTTTGCAAATGGCTTTTAATGGTGTTTTTTGAGTTTTGTCAGGTCAACATTGGGTTTTGGCTATGGTGTAAGCTATTTTAGTATTTTTCGAGCTTAGAGCAAAAATGAAAAAGTATCGAGCGTCATTATATACTTTTTAAATGCTCGTTAAAATACCAGTAGAAAGGTGTCGAGTCTACTTTTTCGCTTTTTCAGACTCATTCAAAGTGGCTTATGAAAAAGGAACCTAGTTAGGGAGTTATATTTAAGCTCTTTTTAGTCTCCTCAAAACACAAAAATATTTCCAAGCGAACTTGTTACGTTCACGCTTGTAAAAGAATCAGAATGGCTGACTAGTCAGGGGTAGGTTATCTCTTTTTCGGACTGACTAGCCTTATTTATGAAAAAGGACCTTTCAGAGTCTTCGTAGTCATTTCAGACTCTTTAAACATGAAATGACAAATGAGTTTGATTTCATCAGACTTGTAAAACCAAATGATGAAATACCTTATTTGGGAATGAACCCCTCCTTTCTCAGGTTCATGAAAAATATGAGAATGGACTCATCATTTGATGAGCTTTAACGAGTGTTTGTTACCCTCTTTGGACTCATAAAAATGAAAAGAGGCACTCACCTTTTGATGCAGGTAAATTAAAGGAAAGGGGAATGGTTTTCATTTGTTTTTGTGGCAGTAATCTATAGTCCACCTTTGAACATGGCACCTGTCTGCATTTGCATATCTGTATAGTTGGGTTTTTAGCTTGTCTCTGAGTTGATCCAATTTTGTGAGTCACCCAAATCCTTTGAGTCGATTCAAATAATGCTCTATCATATTCCTTGCATTACACCTGGTTCTATTCTTGTTCGAGTCAATGCTTCCAAGTCATGTGTCATGCTGCCAAATTGTTCAAAGCATGTCTCTCCCAGAAAAATAACTCATCAATAACTTTATGTGTCCTTAAAACTATGTCATGTCTGAGTCAGCTACATTACTTCAAATCAACTTTTGTTCCTATTTTCATGTCACTGATGTGAGAATCATCATGGCCCTCCTGTGACAAGTCTATTCCTGTTGACTTTAGATCATTATCCAAGAATTAGACCTAAAAACCTAAAGAGTACCTTGAATCCTGCATGCCTCAATGGCAAGTTTTCTAATTTTCAATAGTAGTTTTTGATCAATAACCTCTGATTGGAAGATTCTGTCAAGTGTTCAACCTCAACACATTTATTCCTACTTGAGGGAATGTACTAAGATACCTTGGGGATCATTGAAATCAATGGTGATTTTCCTTGCACTTGTTAACAGTTGAAATCAATGACTGGTAATCAAGTGGTTTCTACCATGTTCGATGTCAAGACATCTATTCACATGGTTAGAATCATATCAACTTGGGATTGGAATGAAGACCCTGAGTGTTTAGGTTTCACCATCATGATTACCTATGCTTAGGTTGCATTTGGAGATCATTTAGAGTCATGACATGGATCCACATTGTATGTTTAGTGGATGTGTTATGTATTTGAGGTTAAGAGACATGGATCTCTTTGTATGTTCCATAGCTATGTCCTACCTCCTATAACAGTTATTCATGGATCTACAGTGTATCATTGGTATCCATGACATGGTCATCATCATAGATCTTCAGTGTATTGATCTGTAGCTCTAATTGGTTTGGATAAAGTTAATTGTCGGTCCTGTGTTAGTTATGAGTCTATCTGTCTTTGCTTATGTATCAAACAAAAAACTTGCAAACTATTTCACCTATCACTCCCTTCTAGCTTCATACTTTGGGGGGAATTTTGTTGCACCTATAAATCCCACTTTGCTTATCATCCTGCATGGGAATTTCACATTGCCTTTCAACCTCCCAGAAATCCTGACTTGAGTCACCTTGGTCATATTTTTTCATACCTTGAAATACCAGCACCTTTATGATTTGTACATAGAGCGCCGATGGTTCTCTTCACAGTGGACCCATAAGCATCATTTCCCTCTTTCTTTGACAAAAACCCTAGGTCGGCGCCTTTGTCACCAGGAGCTTCGATGGTCAAAACATGAGAAAAAAGAAAGTTCTCGAATATTCCATACAGAAGCCTCCATGGAGTCAGTTCCTACACATTTGGGAGAGGTGGCATTCACTTCCCTCACCTGTAGGGATCACATTTTATCCATTGTTCAAGTCACCTCATGAGTTCTAAGCCTATAAAAGAAGCCTTCATGATTAGAGTGGGAGGAGACCAGAAAAAGCATCCTTATGTTGTTAGTTTGAAGTCTGAATCAGAGGCAAAGTAGAGTAGGATTATGGTTGGAGAGATCTTCATAGCTATAGAAGATTGTAGATATTCTTGTAGAGATTGAAGCCATCGACATCAAGGATTTTTTATTTTACTTATTTTTCTTTCATAATTAATACAAAGACATTCCCCTTTCCTATATTTGATGTATTGATTTTAATTAGATACTACCAGATTCCTTGATCACTGAAATAAATAATCAATTTATCACAATGCACTCATCTTGTTTGTTTGTCTTCTGATCTATGTTGTAGGTACTGAACCATTGCAAGGAATTTTGGAGAGAAGACAAAGAGATCCAAGGTTGAGGTACATTGTATTTCATGTTAGTTAATTTGATTGTTTAAGGGAAGGATATTTTGTTGTGTCTTTTTGTTCTGTATTTATGATTTACATTTGCAGAGGAACAAATAGTGTTCACACTAATTGAGAATTCATGATAACTCTCTCGATGTCTCTCTCCAATGCCATAAACCCCAATATCTCTCTCTCTCTCTCTCTCTCTCTCTCTCTCTCTCTCTACACCCCTAACCCCTATATGTTCCTCTTCCTAAATCCCTAAACCTGAATCTCTCTCTCAATATCTCACTCTAAACCCATGACCCTTAACCCTCAATCTCTGAGTCTCTCTCTAAACCCCCAACCCCAACATCTCTCTCTCCATAAACCCCTAAGCTCCAATATCTCTCTATCTAAACCCATTATGATCAATATTTATCTCTTTATTAAACCCTAAAACCCACTGTCTCTCCCTATAAACCCCTAACATCCAATCTCTCTCTCTCATGCACACACACACATAGTATTTCACTCTACCATCAATCTCTTAGTCTCTGTAAACCCCCAACCCCAACATCTCTCTCTCTCTCTCTCTCTCTCTCTCTCTCTAAACCCATAAGCTCCAATATATCTCTCTTTAAACCCATAATGCTCAATGTCTCTCTCTCTCTCTCTAAAATCCTAAAACCCAATTTCTCTCTGTATAAACCCCTAACATCCAATCTGTGTGTGTGTGTGTCCCTTTATCTTTCTTCAAGCCAATAACTCTCTCTCTCTCTCTCTCTCTCTCTCCAAACACCTAACCCCCCCTCCCCCAACTCTCTCTCTCTCTCTCTACCCTTAAACCCCAATCTCTCTCTATCTCTTTCTCTCTCTCTCTCTCTCTCTCTGGAATCACATAACCCCAAATATTTATCTCTCTCATGCACACACACACATTATTTCAATAAGAACCCATGAATCCTAACCCTTAATCTTTCTCTCTCTCTAAACTCTAACCCACAGCCTCTCTCTTTCTCTAAACCCCTAAACCAAAACCTCTCTCTTTAAAACCCTAACACACAATTTCTCTCTCTCTCTCTCTAAACCCCTAACATCCAATATCTCTCTCTCTAAACCCCTAACCTCAAATCACTCTCTCTCCCTCCCTCTCTCTCTTTAAACCCCTATTTCTCTCTCTCTCTAAACCCCCAATACCTATGCCTATTTATCTATCTAATACCCTAACTAGTAATCTCCCTCTCTCTCTAAACCCCTAACCTACAATCTTGATTTCTCTCTAAAATGTACTAACACGCAATCTCTCTCTCTCTCTCTCTCTCTCTCTCTCTCTCTCTCTCTCAACCCTTAACCCTCAATCTCTCTCTCTCTATCTTTANCTCTCTCTATCTTTATCTATTTATCTATACCCCTAAACCCCAATCTATATATATATATAAACCCCTAACCCCTAATATATATCTCTCTTTCTCTCTACCCTTAATTTTCAATCTCTCTCTATCTATCCAAACCCATAACCCATAACCCAGAACCCCCAATCTCTCTCTCTCTCTCTATCTAACTACACTTCACACTTGATCTCTCTCTCTCTCTATTTATCTAAATATCTAAACCCTAATCCACAATATTTCCTCTCTATCTCTCTAAACCCATCATACCCAATCTCTCCTTCTCTCTCTCTCTCTACCCTAAACCCTTAATATCTCTCTTTCTCTCTCTACCATAACCCCCTAATCTATCTCTTTATCTATCGAAACCCTTAACCCTAATCAATCTCTCTCTAATCCCCTAAGCCCCAATATCACTCACTCTACCCTTAACCCCAATCTCTCTCTCTCTATTTCTCTCCCTCTTTATGTAAGCCAATAATCCCAATATCTCTCTCTCTACCCTTAACGCCCAATATCTCTCTCTATCTATCTAAACTCATGAACACTAACACTCAATATCTCTCTTTTCTAAACCCTAACCCCCAATCTCTCTCTATCTCTATCTCTATCTCTCTCTCTATACCCTTAACCCCCAAACACTATATCTATCTATATAAACCCATGACCTATAACCTTCAATGTCTCTCTCACCCTAAACCCCCAACCCCCAACATCTCTATCTATCTAAACCCCTAATTCCCTATCTCCCCTAAACCCCTAAATATCTCTAAACCCTTAACCCCACTCTCTCTCTCTCTCTTTCTCTCTAAACCCTAACTCTCTCTCTCTCTCTCTCTCTCTCTCTCTATGTAAATCCATAACCCCTAATATATCTATCTCTCTACCCTTAATCATCAACATCTCTCTATCTATCAAAACCTCTAACCCATAAAGCTCAATCTATTTTTAACCCACTAACTCTTAATTTCTCTCTCTATCTATATCCCCTTCACACATTATCTATCTCTCTCTTTATGTATCTAAATTTCTAAACCATAATCCACAATCTCTCCCTCCCTATATCTCTAAACTCATCACATTCAATCTCTATCTCTCTCTCTCTCTCTCTCTCTCTCTCTCTCTAAGCCCTAACCCTCTCTCTCTCTCTATTTCAACCCCTAACCCCCAATATTACTCTCTCTACCCTTAACCCCAATCTCTCTTTCTATTTATCCATACAAGCCTCTAACCACCAATCTCTCCCTCCCTCCCTCT
Organism: Pseudotsuga menziesii; assembly: GCA_001517045.1. Lineage (NCBI taxonomy): Eukaryota > Viridiplantae > Streptophyta > Pinopsida > Pinales > Pinaceae > Pseudotsuga > Pseudotsuga menziesii. The sequence continues at coordinate 59,444 of LPNX011018897.1, forward strand.
CTCTCTCTCTCTCTCTCTCTCTCTCTCTCTCTCTCTACTATGAACTTCCAATCTCTATCTATCTCTCTTGCTCTTTATTTATGCCAATAATTCCATTCTATCTCTCTATCTCTATCTCATTCCATCTACCCTTAATCCCTAATATATCTCTCTATCTATCTAAACCTGTGAACCCTAACACTCAATCTCTCTCATTTTCTAAACCTTAACCCCAAATCTCTCTCTCTCTCTCTCTCTCTCTCTCTCTCTCTATAAACCCTAACCCTCTCTCCCTTTCCCTGCATCAACCCCTAAGCCCCAATATCGCTTAGTCCACCCTTAACCCCAATATCTTTCGATATTTATCCATCTAAAATCCTAACCACCATTCTCACTCTCTCTCTTTTCTTAACTGCAAATCTCTCTCTATCAGTCTCCCTCTTTATTTAAGCCAATATTCCAAATCTACCTCTCTCTATCTATCTCTTTCTCTCTACCTAAACCCCCAATATCTCTCTCTATCTATCTAAACCTATGAACCCTAACACTCAATCTCTCTCTTTTTCTAAACCCTAACCCCTAATCTCTCTCTCTCTCTCTTAACCCCTAACCACTAATCACTATGTCTCTCTAATACCCTAATCCCTACTCTCCCTCTATCTATAAACCTCTGACCCAAAATTTCCCCCCTCGACTCTCTTTAAAATCACATAACCCGCAATAGCTCTCTCTTTCTATAAACCCTTAACCCCTAATCAATCTAACTCTCTCTAAAACCTTAACATTTGCCATATATTATTGATCTAATTGTTCTACCTCATATTATCATCATTCATAAGCTTTAGTATTGAAATGGTTCACTATCACCACATACCCTTCAAATGTTCCACAGATGAAGAATATATCCATTTGGACCTGTGCAGATTGTGCTAGCAGAGGCCTTATATCCATAGGGGTTAGCTATACCAAACAACTTATGGATAGGATCATCCTTGCGTAGTATTATTTGATTCCTTTCAACTTGGTATTTCTCCTCCTGTTGATTGCCTTGTAGTTTTTCAAGCAATTACAATTCAGGCCATCAATAAATGGTGCTAGAAGGAGGGCCATGGTTAATCATGCCTAAGCAAAGCACTAGAAGATCTCCTCAACCTAGATCATCGATTGTTACAAGAATCCAAGCTCAAGCATCTACATCACTAGTACAACTACTAGAGAACCAAACCTCAGTCCCTACTACTCATGTCTTAGAACAAGTAAACATAATACCTAATATCATATTTGTCTCACCAACCAGAGGGCCTTTGACTCTCAAACAACTAATGAAAAGCACTCAGGAGATCACTGCTAGGGTAAAACAGAGGGATGAGGTAACTCGAAGCCTCAAAAACACCTTATCCCAACCTCTTTCCACTAATAATTCACTCGTTACTACCAACAACCAAAACATAGTCGAACAAGAATTAATTTCTAAAGTACAAATCAATCCTTTATTCAAAGAGACATGTTAACACAAAAAATTGCTCATATAGCCTACACCATACAAAGACATTCATTTCCTAATCCATTCTACCTCCACACCCATTTAACCTATGTTTTTCTCTCAAAAATACCTCCAAAGGGCTTTAAAAACCTACAAAAGAGCTTTAAAAGCTCAAAAAGGAGCTAAAAAGCTCAAAAGAAAGGCTAAAGCCCCAAAAGAGGCTTAAATACCTTCAAAGGGATTAAAACCTCAAAAGGAGCTAAGAAACAAGGAAAAAGGGCTTAAAAGCCTAGCTAGGGCCCAAAACCCTAACCAAGGGCTAAAAACCCTAAAAGTTGAGAAAAACTATAAATAGAGGGGTGGAAGTCCCCATTACAAACATGACTCTTCTTTCCTGTCGTTATTATGCCCACATGAGTACCTTGAGAGACCTTCACTCTCAATATATTCATCCTCACAACTCCATTTTCATCCATTTTCTCATCCCCTTCATGTGTTGAGTCAAAACTCCACCCAATCCCAGCCTTTGGAGAGGCATTTTCTGAGTTTTGGCATGGTGGCCCTCTTTCAAAATAGATTGAAAGGTATATTGTCTCATGTTTGTTTTTTAGTTTGTAGTTTTAGATGCTTAATACTTGTTTTATTTTCTAACAGTTTGTTGCAGCTCTTGTTTATCCACAGACTCTACCCTTTCATCCTATAGATGGAAGGTGTTAAGTCAGGAATTTGTTTCTTACCTTTTTATGCTTGGTTGTTATTTTTATTCTAGTTTGCTCATTTTCTTGAGTTTATCTTTTCACTTACTATAGAAATTTTTGGTATTTAGTGAAATTTTCAAGTTTTTTTGCCCTTAGGTTTTTATTTGTTTTTCCTCCTTTAGGTTTTGAAGGGTTTTTAAAGGTCATATTATTGAATAATGATGTCACAAGTAGCATCATGGGTATAGTTTATCATTTAAATTTCATCCAAAATGAAAAAAGTGACTAAAATAGCGCCAAAAGTGATTTTAGATTATTCTTGTAGCACAAGTGTGAAAAAAATAACACATGGGCGCTACAAGAATATCGCGCCTGTTAATCTCGCATATTTTTGAGCCGATTTTTTGGCATGAGTTCAATTCCTAAGTGACTAATGGCATGATTGAAGTGTGTTGCTACGTGTTATGCTGGTAATCATCATGTAAGCAAGTCTAAGTTGTGTTGGGGAAGAGATCGTGGTCATCATTAGCCAGAGCACAGCACATCATATCACATAGAGGTACAGACCGACTCTGGTGAGAGGATAGTTATTCCTTACCTTCCATTTTGAAACTGAAGACCTAAGTGGACCAAGGATATATGCCAAAAATCCAGAGTTACTATTTCAGAGCATGGTCAGGGTTCTTCAAGGTTGCACAGGAGATTAGGGCTTCCTTATTTCACCACTTGGAGTCAAATTGAGCATCTGAAGACACCTGTATACTTCAATTTAGTAATCAAGCAACACAAGGAGTGGTTTAGAGCGACTGCAGTTGAACATTAAAGAGGTATTTCACGATAAACCATTTTGTGACTGATAATTTGGGATTTTATCGGTGAGTTCTGTTTTATCAAACTTGGTTAAGCAGAAAGTTAATTTATGCTTAAACAATGTTCTGGCTGAAGAGATAAGGAGATTTAAAGTGTTGGTGAGTGACTAGCCAAAAAATATCAGTTTTCATTTGAACATGACCTCGTCCAAGCTTGAGAGTATGGTGATGTGAAGAGCTACGCAGTTTATGGTGTCCGAACTTCATAAGTAAGTCTGATGTTTGTGTACAATGTAATGAAGAAGCCGAACATCTAAGAATACATGAAGACCTGATCTCATTAAGGGCTAAACTGACTCATTTTAGTGATAAAAAAGCTACTGAGAGAAAGAAGTGAGCAGACCAAGGATTATTCTTATATCTTCCCATCTGCTATATAAAAAATCACCATCTTATCCTAGAAACCACAGCTTTATCTAAACAGTTAGCATTTGACAACAGTTATACAAAGCTTTTCTGTACAGTGATTGCTCATAGTTGGCACTAGAAGGATTGAAGGACTATTTTTCTGGTACCTAGTCTCAATACACAGGTGGTCTAGTACATTCTGGAGTTGGTCAGTGGTCAATTGTTTTCATGACAGACTAGATGATAGTTGAATTTCACCCACAGTCTTAGTGAAGAATATTGAATCCTCTGTGACCTAAATCATTTCACTCTGTGGTGAAACTTATCCTGCATTAGAAAACAAAGGGAGCAGTCAAAGAAGACTGAGGAGAGTCGATTATTGAAAATTTAAAAGGCTTGAGAAGCAGAAAAGCATCCACTAGGTCATTAGCAGAACCTTTGAAGCTATACAGTTTTCAGCCATTGAAGACAAATGGGCAAAAGTGGTAAAATAAATAGGGCTGAACCTACCGATGCAAGTTGGATTGAGAAATTCCCAGGATGTGTAGAAATGTTCCAAAATGCTGGGTGGCTTGATTTTTTCAAAAGGATAGATGGTTATAACACCGAGGTTTCCTATAAGTTTGCACAATGCTACAAACAGGACGTGGTGGTTTTTGACACTCTAAAGTTTAGATTGGCAATGGATTTAGTAGTATAAGCCACAGGAATAAAAAACGAAGGTGAGATGTGGTTTAAGAAGTTTCCCTTCACCTTTGATACTAAGAGGTACCTGTTACCTAATGTTATCCCAAATTGGAAAAAGGGTATACTGATCCAAAACTTCAAAAGTGAGTGGGTGGAACCTACCAGAATCTTGCAGAGCTATATAACATGTGAAGGCAGATATGCTTATGTTTTCAAGTACCACTTTAGGTTTCTACTACATATGGTTGGTGTATCTAAAATGATCCTTCCCTTCTTCTTTCTCAAAAGTCTCCAGAAGATTTCCAGTAGAGTAAAAGACCATCAAGATCATACTTCCCAATCAATTTTTCACCATGGATTGATTAAATTAATCATTAGCACTGTCCTGCAGAAGGAAGGGAAAACTTGGGATTTCTTCCTCTTCTATTCTGGCTTTCAGGTTAAACAAGAGGATTAGCAAAATAAAAAGCAGGTAGACAAAGGGAGATTCCTAGTGAGGAAATTAGATCAGAAGGTCAAGACTGAAGTTAAGGAAGAGGTTAAATTTGAAAAAACACTGGAACCTTTGAAGGATGATAATGAACCCAAAGTGTTGCAACTGACATTAAAGTTAAATATTCATTATTTACAGAAAAGGAGGATCAATTCATGCAACACATAGCCCCTGCTGAAGCTCTCAGTGAAGATAAAGCTGTTGTTACAGAAAAAGTTGATGTATATGAAGAAGATTTTCAAGCTTAGAAAAGGAGCCCCGTCAAAATCCTGTCAGATGATGAAGGTTATTTGTTAGAGGAGAATCAATCTATTGCTAAAGCTGAAGTTATGGTTGATTCATGCAAGGATTTTTCCACTCTGGAAAACAACACAGTGAGAGCTAGGAGAAAGAAGAGCAGGATTGAAGTGATAACCCCATATTGGAGGCCTAAAACCAGGCCAACGAATAAGCTAAGGTTGAATATGAAGAAGCTGCTCAACCCTAGATTGAATACCAAAAAAGTGAGTGTCCTGGATGATATTTCCTCAGATGAAAAACCAGAAATTGACAAAATGAGCATTAAAAGGAAGAAAACAGCAGTTGCAAAAACTTCATCTTTTCATCCTGCAAAAGCAAAAAGGTCATCACAATCACTAGAAAATTCAAATATCACCGAGCCTAAACTGTCTACCATATTTCTTGAATTAAGAAATGAACTATTGAAACAACAACAGGAAAAAGAAATTGAACCTTCCTATGAGGGGAACCAGCTGTTAATAGATTAAGCTACACCTGCTGAAGCAGCAATTCAGGAAGACCCTAGTATCTCTGTTAGGTCTGCAAATCTGCTACAAGAAGATGAGGATATTTTCAGGAAACTCAATATACCATGGATACCCAGTGATGCACAAGAGAACACAATAGAGAAATTTATTGATTCTAATAGAGAAAACATGCAGAGAACTATTAAGCAGTACAGATATCAAATGGATTACCTACAGGAGACTAATGATGGCCTCATCCTAGCCAATAGAAGGTTGAGGGAAGATTTGCAGGAAGTCAATGAACATTTTCAAGAGCTAATGGTTGTTTCTAAGGAAGCTTTGAAGAGGAAAAGAGCCACTGACTTGCATTGTGCAGAGTTGAGATTGACTGTGGAAAATTTACAGAAGCAGAATGAGGAGCTCACCAGAAGACTAGCAGGCATGGAAGATGAGCAGAGGCGAGCCAAGAAGAAAGCTCAGACATTAGATGGAATAGTTTTGCTAGCTAAAGCTACAAAGGATCTTTGAGTTAGTTATTGAATCAGTTATTTGTTATCTCTTTTTGAAAAAACACTTTAGTTAGTTGTTTACTATTTTTGGAAAATATCACATTTTGTAAATTGTAATTTAGCTTTATTTCATCGAGTAGTTAGCTAAAGACAGTTAGGGTTGTAACCCTAACTGCTTTTTGTTGAGGAATACTATTTAGATAGTGGAAAAAGACTGAAGTAGGCTTCAATTTTGGGAGAACTTTAGGAGGTCTTTCAGACTTATTTGTGAGCTAAGTATTATAACTCTTGTATGTATTTGATGACAGACTATGAAATATATGACACTTTTTACCCTTCAGTACATGTTTTGGCTTCATATTTGACTTGTTTAGTTGCTTAATTGATAGAATCATTGCTGATATATGTTTGTGTGTTAGTGATGCTTATCTTTTATGAATGAACTTTAATATTGTGTTCTATTGGATGTTTGTGGATTATATTATGCATATTTGTCTTTACTTACTTATGATTCAGTTCTTGTTTAGTTCATGAATGTATTCCCTGTTGGTCACCCAATTCACAACCAAGAAACATTTCAAAAAACCTAAACCCTAGTTTACTTTATTGAGTTTTATTTGAGATTGTATTGGTTTGTTTCTTTTAGCCTTGGAAACAATTTCTGGCACAAACAGAAGGGAGGTGCATCTGCACATGGCTAGGGATTTTTTCCAGCTACAGTTTGGCGACTCCGTCGGGTCGATCCCACAATATCCCTGGGGTTTGATATCTTTTTGCAGGTTTTTGAATAGTTATTTAGTAGTTTCTTTTGAGTTTTCTTTCATTTCTATACCTAATCGAGACCTCATAGGGCTGATCCAAACCTGTTCGGCCCCATTACCAGTTACTATCAGTCGTACCTGACTCCATTTTTTAAATTTTCTTGTTTTCGACCCAAGTCTCTTGTTTCGGGCTGAAAGAGGTGACATAGTCGCCTGTTTTTTCATTTTTCTCATTTTTGGCCCAAGTCCCACCTTTGGGGGCATTAAGTGTGACCCAATCACTCATTTTCACCCATTAAGTGTCACCCAGTCACTTATTTGGGCCTATTAAGTGTGACTTGGCCTCCCAAGAGCTCAGCCGCTCATGTTTCTGCTTTTTGAGCGACCCAGAGCTCCTGTTTCATCTTTTTGAGTGACCCAGTTGCCTGTCTTGTCTATTTTTCAAATTATTTTTACATTCGGTTACTTGTATGGTTAACTATTTACAAATGTAAATATGTTTATTATTCAGTTAAGTTTCTACAATTTTATTTTATTATCTTAAAGCTCAGTTGGAAATTAACCCTCTAGTCTAGGCCTTCCTCCTCTACTCAATCATCACCCTCTGAGGTATTCTAAGATAATATGAAGGTTTGAGAAAGCGTATTAATAGGAACCTATCATTGATATTACTCTAATCCACTAAAAACAAGTGTCTTGGAAGCTAGAGGGGGTGGAAACCTTTGGGGTTTTCGTGACATTCACGTCCTCCCTGTTGAGCAACCTTGCACTTAAGGAGTGACCTATGGATCTACAGGTGGGCTTGTTCCCACTTTGATGAGAGTCCAACACTCTTTCTTGGACTAAGAGGGATACAAAAACAGGGCAGTCACACTGCTGATTGAAATTTTATAGTCTGTAGTGCTTTGGTTCTATTTATTTCACCGGTTTGTATGTTACAGTCTGTGTTGCTCATTTCCTAATATGTGCACAAGTTCCAGTACTATTTTCTTATCACACAAGTAACTTTTATAAAAATAAAAAAAAAACTCATACACAAAGTACTCACACAACCACACCATATAATTCAACCAAACTCGGTTCATGACCCTAAGAGAACCTTAAAAAGTAACCAATTTACTTAATCCAAATTTTATAGTTTGCGGACATAAGTCCCTAACTGCCATAACTACAGGAAGTACTTGGGATCTTCCCTAAAACTCAATATGAGGAGTACCACAGGAACCCCAAATTATCTAGCCAACGAGAGGAATCGCTAAGCAAAATGGGCAATGACCCCTACCAATTTTCTATAGCTCTTGTGAGGAAAAATCCAAGCGTTGTCTTCTGGTAGTCTTGGTGGCCGAGTGATCACCTATAAGCCAATAGGAAGCCATTAAACTGGGGTCCAATTTTTATTACCGATTACTATTAAACAAACACCATTGATCCACTGTGCTATTCCTCACACCTAAGAGGCAATTCACCTCAGCTTGGGTCTTTAGACCGTCACTGTTGAGGCCAACCTCGACATCCCTTCTCACCATCAGAAGGCCATACAACCTTTAATTCTAACTAGGATTCCTACCAATCATATCAAAACCTATACATTGCACCATCTATCCCCATGGCTAGCGTGAATCCTAATCCCTTCTCCAGAGGGGTAGTTGGTAGTGGACCCACTTCCATCCCTCACATTACCACCACAATCGTGGCTAGCAGCCCCAACACTGCTACAAATACCATGGTGATTCTACAAACCACTATTGGTGGACCCACGCCAACCACTATCATCACCATAGTACCACCCCTCATACCTCAAGGCAGTGTCCCTTCCACCACCATCCCGACCATCCCCATCACGGGAGGTCAACCTTAGGTACCCCCAATCAGGCATGGACATCACATTCCTGCAAACTTAGATGTCATGGTTGGCCCCTCCCACACCAGCCTTGGGTCTAATCTCCCATTCATGGCATGCCTCATCCTTCCTGATTTGGATGGATTAACCAATGACCCAATTCGTCACCAACCCCACTGGCCTCCTATGCCAACCAAACTCCCATCAGACATTCCTAAGTTTGAAGGGAAGGCAGGGGAGTGCCCCCAAAACCATATCATGACTTTTCATCTATTGTGCTTATCAAACAACATTATGGATGATTTGATCAAACTTGGGTTGTTTCAACGCACCCTCTCAGGTGTCATAGCCAAGTGGTATATTGAGCTTCCTCAAGCTTCTTACCTAGATTTCCACTCCTTAGCCTTCATGTTCCTATAGTATTTCCAATTCCCTATCCTTTATGACAAAGGTGTTGAAATCTTACTATCGTGCCATTAGAACACTGCAACTCATATAACTGACCACATCCATGAGTGGTGGTGAGGTCGCATCTTTTGCAAGATCTAGCTCGAGGACAAGATATTCCTCAATTGGTTTCTCAAAACTTTGTTACCTCCTATATCCAAGGACATGGCCTCTGAATGTCCCCAGTCAGAGGAAGAGGCCATATTTAAGGCCCAATAGTTTGACTTGATCTATTCTTAGTCTGGATACCTGTACACCATCCTTCCAGACACCCCTCATATCGACACCTCTTGCTGTGATGCACTAGGGGAATCCCATGCCGTAGATGGCATCATAGGGTCTATCTCTCAACATCCATAGTGTTATGTTACACCTCCTATAATTCCACCGCACCCAAGCAATGTTGGAACCAACTCAACACGCCCATATACCATCTTGGCTGGCATAGTAGTTTTCTGGCTAAATGGCTGGGTTCGTCGATCCCCCAGATCCGCTGGTGCAACAAGCGTCGGCCCCTACCCCAACCCCTCCAGCTTCCATAGGATAAGTTTTTGCTCAGCAGAACCGTCCTAACTAACTTACCCCCACTAACCAACATGGGAAAGGTGAGAAAAAATGAGCTAGGAATCGGGGGAACAACCAACCACAATGTTGGGTAAAAACATTAAACAATTTATAAGATAATTCCAATGATTTAACTGTCAACCCATAGAGAGCGTAGACTTGTGAGGCAAAAACAAAATATATGCAGGGGTAGAGTGTCTCTGAACTTAATCTATAACTCAAGTTACATATAAGTTATGAAAACAAGAAATTAGATCCAAAAATAAATCTAATTGCATAAAACATAAAATTGCATAAATTAACTTGATAAAGAAAGATTGAAACTACATGAAATAAATACGTATAAAGAAATTTACAATAGCTTGTGAGCTCACATAAGATCAATACTGAAAATACATAAGAAAGAAATAACTGGAATTCTATACTAACAACTCATAAACAAGACATCAAAATATGAAGAGATCAAACTATCTATTATAAAGCATAAAACATATCACAACAAGATCAAATCCATGACTATATAAAAAGTTGAACCATTTCTCTACTACCAAACCACTAGAGAGGCCTCTAACCAAAATGAGGAGAGAGCCCTCCTATTTATACATGAATTCAAGATAAGTGATCATAATTATAGATCCACTATTCTCTCAACATATCCCTTAAAATTCTCAACAAATAGACAACTCATCCCCCCAAATCCTCAACAAATCTACAACTCATCCCTTTAAAATTATGAACAAATATTGGATGAGATATTCCCTCCACATGTCCATGATCTTCTCCTTGAAGTTAGCTCATATGTAGAAAATGAAATTCAAAATCTGAGGCTAGGTGGCCACTTTTGAGCTTGCTAAAGTCTTTAAATACACCTATACACATCACCAAACTCACCCAACTTTAAAGTATAATGAAAATATTTTATTTTTCTCAATAATTAACCATAAATTCACTCAAAATACTCAAAAATAAATGATTTGGAAAATGGTAATATAAATCCATATTTATTATGAAAGTGGTGAATGTTAATGGTTTTATGGAAGGATATAATGGAATAAGGTGATAAATAGTATGTGAAATGACAAATAAATTGTGGTCTTTCCGCGGCTCAACATACCCCCTAACTTGACTATTTGCATGTCCTCATGCAACTATGCATTGATTCCTTCAAAACTTTGGGCTTTGTAGCTAGGATTTACATAATGATGGTATGTAACAGTAAATCATTCCATAATTTTGAAATGCATGATTGGCAGCAATTTTTTCTTTTTTTTTAATATATTGTGTGGTTCGTTCTTCTGTAACAACCATAACAAATGTTGGTTCTTGTGTTAACAACATTCGCTCGTTTTATTTGTATTTTTGTTTCAATACAGAATATTTTAAAAGTATACATGCATTAGAAATGATAAACCATCAATGTATAGTAAAAATCTTTTTTATAGTTATGAATCATGCCAATATACATAGCATAGTTTGGGACAGACATGTTGATTAAAGGTAAATGAGATGATGAATGTGTAAAATGATAATGAATAGTTGCCCCCAAAACTTAAGATGTATTAGGTTTATGAAAAGTGAGAAAGGCAATGTAGTGAGGGAATTTTCCAAATTCATTCATTTTCTAGCATTTAAGGAATTACATGGTTAAATATTAGAAAACAACATAAATCCACTTACCCAAAAAGCTGATGAACTATACAAGAGGAATGTGGCTAAGACTGCTGCCTGATGTGAAGGATCTAAATTGATGCTTGTTTGGATGAAGTAGAAGATGAGAGCTGAAAGTAGAACTGTGGTACTCTCATATGGGTGAAGCATGCTGCTGTAAAACTGTTGATGACAATCATGAAAATATATATAGTATTCACCTGCTACAAAACCGGATGGTACAATTATTACCATGTGAATAAATGTGTTGATGTCGAACATGGAAAGAAGTCATTGGATTACCAACCATTAATGAATGTCGCTAACCAATCAGAGGTAATATCACCACTGATGTCAATGAGTGCCAAGGTACCTAAGTACATCGTGTAAAGTGCGAATAAATGAGCTGATGTCGAGACACTTGCAAGATCTAACGATCAATGGAAATTGATGTATTCCCATGATTATCAATGAGAGAACTTGCCATTAATGCATGCAAGCCTCAAGGTACTAAAAATGAACTCTAGTCTTTGTCCTAGATAAGGTGCTGAGGTCGATGGGGAAAGACTTGTTGAAAGGTGGACCTTAAGGAATCCCACATCAGTCAACATGAGTTGTACATAATGAGTGGTAGGACTATAGATGAAATATCTCATGGTAAAATAGTTTTTATGGCAGGGATAACAAAGCAATGTAGTCATGGAAAGGAAGCTGAATGATTTTGTTCATAAGGAAACAAAGATAAACTGAAAATGGGGAAATTGTGTACGATTCAGAAAGGTAGACATGCGGGAAGTTATGATGTATAAGACAGTAACAAAGTAGACTCTGACATGGACGATGGATAAGATTGGAAGAAAAAAAAAGGGTAAGTAATCATGACATGGCGTAATTGGATTCTGAAAGGATTCTTTGTGGCAACAAATGTCATGACATACATAGTGGAAATTCAGCTTCTTCAAGCTTTCATTGGAAAAATTTTCTAAAAATATTTTGTGATTCTGGAAATTATTTCTGCATGTCGTTCGTTCGTCTTTGAGATCTGCAAAAGAGGTTAGCATTTTCTTGCAACAAACTTGTGAGAGCATTGAAAAATATAGGAAAATATGTGCTTAACAAACCAAGTTGAAGAGAATAAAATTCTTTTATACCTGAAAGTGGTGACCCTTCTTGTCGAAACCTATTTGTGAGCAACTTGCGAAAACAAGTTAGCACAATAATCATAAAATTTAAGAAGATTCTAAATTCATTTATAATTTTGATTTTATGATTTTATTTGTTACCTAATACTTTTATTTATTAGGTTTTAATTTTATTTTATTTTTATTTTTGTAATGTTATCATAATTATTTTTAAATCGTTTTTATGTAATTATTTGATTTAATTACCACAAGAACAAATGTGTATACATTTATTTTAATTGTGATAAATTTCTATATATATAGATAAAAACTAATTTAGATTTTATTTTATTTTATTTTTCAAATTTTTAATTATTCTACAATTAGAACAAAAAGAAATTGGAACAAAAAGCAAAGTTTTTTTTAGAGCCTCCTTATACAAAGATTAGTGCGTCTTTATGTAACATTTGAGCAGCAAAGAGAGAGGGGGTTGACCCTTTCAGTGGTCGACCCTCTAAAAGAATACTATATAGAGCGTGCAAGTGATCTTTTTGGTAGTTTGAATGACCATGCTATTGGAGATCTGAATAATCCTTTTTAAACAGATATGAAAATTGGTTAATTAGATAAATGAGTACCTGAATTATGAATTATGAAAGAAATGTAGCTTGATATTACATAATCATTTGCAAGCATGGTTTATATGAATATCATAACAAAATTGAAACAAAAACCTACCTCCCCCAAACCAAAGATATGCCAGGTCTCACTGTGCAAAAATACAAAATAAAAAGAAGGCTTAGCTGCGACAGCAGCTGCCTTCGATTTCAAAGGAGATGAAACATACTTCAATTTAAACTTTTTGTATCGGACTTCAAAATTGTCAAAGTTTTTCTGAAAGACATCATGAGAAAATGGTAAAGGCTTAAGGATGAGGAGATGGATAAGCGAACATTCAATCATCCCTACCATGTTTCATTTATTCTCGTGCGACCTGGAAAGATAAACGCGGATGCAACTGAAAGTCGAGGCTTATCATCTAAATTTACACCGATTTTACAAAAGCGCTCTACTTGTTCCTTTAATATTTCAAGGTGAATACTTACATTATTATCCTGAAAAACGACCTTAAGTGGATTGAAAATCAATTTATATACTTCATTGTCTAATATAAACCTAGCAACTACATATTCCCTGCTTAATATAATTGATAAGGTTAAATATAATATCAAACTACATCATTGAACTACATGTTATGTTATTAGCCTATAGGAATATATATGCATGGGATATATATGCCACGTAGTTCATGCATGGGCATATATATTCCTTTATTTATCAATTATATTAAACTGTCTATTATATGCAATCCAATATGGTATATTAATATATATGGTAATCCAAATATTAATATATGAAAGGAATTATATATTTAAACCTAGGTCTAATATTTAAACATATGGTATATTAATATTAATAAGGTTTAATAAGGTTAAAACCTCATTTACTACAAATGGATTAGTATACCATAAAATAGCGTTTTAGGTTTAATATTAGTAATCAAGAGGGGTATAAAATAGGCTAAAAATATTTAACATGGTACTATATCTGCGCATTAGGTGTTAGCATAAATATTATAATGTTTTCACTAGACTTTATATATAGACCTAGTAAATACTATATCTGATATCAATAGGCAAATAAATATTACTTCGACAATTCATTTTTCAACAGTTCCACTTATTTTATACCCTTGAAGACCAATATTGCAATATATAAAAAGTAAGAGTCATTAGTTTTGTTGTGATGGTCCCTTATTCGTCGTCATAAAAAGGGTGAACTTGCAGACAAAATGGGCAGCAATACAAGCACCCATCCAATGCATAATAATGCATCACCTTAGCGCATCTCGGAGGCTCTCATATAAAGCAGCCCATCACTTCTGTCACATGAATTTTGGACATGTAGTGGCCAATCATAAGGAAGATTTTCACGTTTTTGTTGACTAATAGTGAATGAGGGAAAAGCTTCATGGTCACACAAAGTTTTGGTGCATCTCGCCAATTTTGTGTAAACTACCATTAGGTATCCTATAGTTGTTACAACTGACAAAGCACACCGGATTTATCTCCCTTTTCTGGTGTAATTATGGAGTCAATTTTCCGAATGGGTAAGCTATTCCATTGTTTTGTAGAGCTTAGCATAAATGAATACACTATCTGGGAGGTGATTTATAGTTTTCTCATCCATAAGGTCACCATGATACGTGAGAATGGCAGTTATCCCCACTCGCTTCCACAGATCGTGCTTGAGACTCTCTGCGAGGTCAGGGGTGTTGCTATCATCATGTGATAACAATTAAAGGATGAAACTGAGACATGAATACAAATTAGTAGTTATGAGAGTTGTGGAAGAGGGGATAGATGGAGGTACTATTGCTCCTCCTTTAGATTCCTCGCCACCCGTACACGCAGAAGTGGAGATGACTAGAACTATACTATGAATGCTATGTGTGAAAATGATTGGCATATATTATCCATGCTTCAGAATGTTGATTTACATGAGTTAGACGATTGATGGCATGGTTAGTTATATGATTGTTTAATTCAAAAGGCTGTAAGAAATTGCTTCAAGGCCGCTCCTTTCGATTAAGAGTGAAATTGATCATAGAAACTATCTTTGGGTTGTTATAATAGTAAAAGAGTGGAATATAAAATGTATTTATGAATACCACTGGTAAATCAAAAGTCAGGTTGATCGAGAGAAATATCCTACCTCTTACTCCAATCTCAGTCTTCCATTTGGAACTAATATAGAACATTTATTTCTCTAGCCAATAACTCACTCACTATTACTTATACAAATGTATATAGTCATCTTTAGAAAGCTGCCATGATAGGAATAAAAATTCCAATCAAGTAGCCTTGCGTATAATTCGACTGTGACTAAACTAGATGCCAGTTGCTTGGAGATGATGCTTTGGTAATCAATCGATCATAGATTAGATGAAGAGGATTTATGATGTGGGTAACATAGGTCACAATGTGAGGTTTCTCATCTCTTGGAGTCCAAGGTAGGCCTTCAAGGTTTTTCAGTGGCTGAAAATGGTTGTATTTGACATTTTGGAATAAGTGGCATTGCCCACCTAGTTTGCATTTGATATTGCTTCGATTCATGAGTTTTGTTATTTTTGTTTATATAGATTTATATGGGTGAAGTGCAAAAAATGTACATGAATCCTTATGAAATGGATTTAGGATATATGGATTCTTTGATCTCTTTGCCGTGATTGAGAGAAACTGATTCAAAGCAAAGATGGGAGGTCGACAATTCGGCCGGTGGGGGCTCCCGGGTTCGACTGGTGTGCAGTTATGGCAGAAAAATTCTTCCCCATCCTCATGAAAACTAGATTACAAGTAACTAGATCTACATATAATACATATAAATGACCTCGATGTACAACATATATGAATTCCTCACTGTAATGTGATTCAAAAAACTTGTATTAAAATTCTATTAATGCAGATTGAAGCCATAACCAGGTGTCGATTGAATCATATACAGGAAAATATAGTAGATATATTAGTAACCATTAATCATACCCATATTTTTGGCAACATATTACTCAGAAATCAACTCAAGTGATTACCAAAATTATAGTCATAATAGAACACTTAGACATTGTCAATTATCAATGCGCAGAATATTTCTCAACTCTATTGAGACAACTAGAAGATTCAGGTATCAAAGCGGTTGACAATCCAATCCAAGTGCATATAGATTTGTGAATCACTGGATTATCATCATGCTCAAATAGTTCAATATGGATTAGGAAGCACTAGCTAGAAAACAAAATGCTTGGACTATTGTTATAACCATTCACACTGATTTCATTGGAGATATTAAACCTAATTCTACGGAGAATTCAGATGTGATGGTTTTTAAATATTGTTGGATCCTATTCTTAGTTAACTGGTCACCCTATTTTTTTTTTTTATTAACATGCAGTCAATACACATGGAGCTTCTCGCGGCAGTTGGGAACAAACTCAACAGTTTTTTTGGTCTTACTACCAACTGTATTGTTTTCATTATGATTCCTCATAACAGCCTCTCCACATTGAGCGATTCATGGATCAAATTTTCTACGGGAACCAATATCTCAGTTGATTTTCTAATTTGCTAAGATGGTTACAACAACCCAGGGCATCCAAATAGGGATGGTTTGGTTTGCAGGTGCAACTAGATAATCGACAGGCATCAACTATTAGCTATTCGAAATTCAACAGTGAATTACATCAAATTTTCTACATTGTGTCGGCCTCATTATGTAGGTTTCCTAACCTCTGTACTTCAATCTATATGACAGCTATATATTGAAAAATTATGGGCAAGTTGTTTTCATTTTAGTTCCTTTTTCTCATATATAGGTTCAGATTGCTTCTATGTAATTGGCTCTTGATTTTGTTCTCCTAACGCCAAAACTATCTTATGCTCGAAATGTTCATGTTTGCAGGATCATTTTAGGAAAGGTGGATTGAGGTAGGTCCAATGTGCATATCAAACTATAAGTAGAATGCACAAGTCGAATGCGCAGATTGAACACTAGGTCGAAAGATGGAATATTTGTAGGTTTCGTAGGGCAAACTGTGTGCAGGTTTCATGTGGCGGACTGTTTGCAAATGCGCATAAAGGGCTGAAACAAAATTTTTTTATTGTATTATTATTATTATATATATATGTGTGTGTGTGTTAATATCAACGTTGCATGGTTTTTTTTATTATATCTAAATGTCTAATGTTTGCAGGTTTTATCAAAGGGTTAAATCATTTTTATTTATTTTTTATAAATTAAATCTGAATTTAAAAAAAAAAACTAAAATTTGAAACCAGCATTGTAAAAAGACAAGGGACTTTATATTAAAACTAATATTTGTTTTATTTAGTACTTTTAGTTTTAGTTTTAAAAGTTTATTTTTTATTTATTATTATTATTATTTTAATTTGTTAGGTTCATAGATCTAGTTAAATTTTTACAACAAGTCTTAATAATTTTTTTCAATCATTTTTTAAACTAACAAAAATAAAAAACATATCAAAGCTAAAATAAAAATTGTATGAATTTTTATTTTTTTGTTGTTTGATTATTTACATATTAATTTATTTATTTGATTTTCTAATGGTTCATAGATTTAAAAGAACTTAATCCCTAATGTAGTTTTATTCTAGAAAATTTAATAAATAAATAAAAAAACTCAAAAATCAAGAATTTCACAAATATTTTTTAGATTTAGAAAATTAAAACTATTTTTTTAATCCCTAACAAAAATTAAAAAGAAATAGTAATTTAAGACTATTAGAAATAAAAATTTAACAGATAGAAACATTAAAGAAAATTAAAGCATTCTACAGGTTAATTGAAAAACTAAAACCTACCTACTCTACTTTAACTGGAATTTACAATCATTTAAGTGTAATGAAACTTCCAGTAGAACCATACATGTAAAAGCAATAAAACAATATTTACAAAATAAAACCTAATGTATTCAAAGGTATGCAAAATTAGGAATTGTAAATGTAAATTAACAAAGTAAAGATAAAAACAAAATTGATCTAACCTAACACTTACTTGGAACCTGTGTTTGATGCAGCTTTCATTTGCATGATGATCACTCGAGATCCCTTCTTCTTCCTCTTCAATCTCTAGTTTGAATAGGTGCTCTTCGTCTGATATGCAGTATTCTTCAAATGTCGATTGTTCAGTGTTTGCTCAGGAAGAGTGATTTCATCCTTGACTATTGTCAAGGTCTCCTCTTCTAAAGAAGAGGATATCCTAATTTTCGCTAGGATCTGAGTGAGCTTCTCTAAGATTATGCTCATCGTCAAGCTAAAATCAAATCAAATGTAAAAATAAAGAAAAGAGATCAAAATGGGTACATCAAAAATGTGACAAACAATACGAAATGAGTTAATACGAAACGAGTGAAAAAATAGAAATTAAAAGTGCACAAAAACTTGTACGAAACATAAATGAAAAAATTGAAAAAAAGTTAGTATGAAATAAAGGCTAGCCCAAAAATGAAAGCAATCCAAAATTTAAAGTACAAAACTGTAAATGAAAAATGAAAACTTGCATAAAACAAACTTGCATTTGCAGAAAAAGAAATAACTTGCAAGAAAATAAACGCTTTGTAGAAAATAATCAAGGCTTTGGGGCAACCCACTAAAGTGGATGCGTTTGGCTATTACACCAAAGAAATTCCATGGTGAATTCATCTTTACGTCTTACAGTTTCCCCTCCCCCTTTTTATCTAATAAAAACAGACTATCTACCTATCTATACTTTGATCCCTTTTAGCACCTCCTCGGTAACGGCACCAAAATGTTGGGTAAAAACATTAAACAATTTATAAGAGAATTTTAACAATTTAATTGTCAACCCAGAGAGAGCGTAAACTTGTGAGGCAAAAACAAAATATATGCAGGGGAAGAGTGCCACTGAACTTAATCTATAATTGAAGTTGAATCTAAGTTATGAAAATAGGAAATTAGATGGAAATAAATCTAATTATATAAAACATAAAATTGCATAAATTAACTTGATAAAGAAAGATTGAAACTGCATGAAATAAAGAGGTATAAAGCAATTGACAATATCTTGTGAGCTCATATAAGATCAATACTGAAAATACATAAGAAAGAAATAACTGGAATTCTATACTAACAACTCATAAACAAGACATCAAAATATGAAGAGATCAAACTATCTATTCTAAATCATAAAATCTATTACAATAGGATCAAATCCATGACTATCTAAAAAGCTGAACCAGTTCTCTACTACCAAACCACTAGAGAGGCCTCTACCCAAAATGAGGAGAGATCCCTCCTATTTATACATGAATTCAAGATAAGTGATGATAATTACATATCCACTATTCTCTCAACCTATCCCTTAAAATTATCAACAAATAGACAACTCATCCCTTTAAAATTCTCAACAAATATTGGATGGGATATTCTCTCCACATGTCCATGATCTTCTCCTTGAAGTTAGCTCATATCTAGAAAATGAAATTCGAATCTGAGGCTAGGTGGCCACTTTTGAGCTTGCTAATAAAGTCTTCAAATACACCTATACACATCACCAAACTCACCCAACTTTAAAGTATAATGAAAATATGTTATTTTTCTCAATAATTAACCTTAAATTCACTCAAAATACTCAAAAATAAATGATTTGGAAAATGGTAACATAAACCCATATTTATTATGAAAATGGTGAATCTTAATGGTTTTATGGAAGGATATAATGGAATAAGGTGATAAATAGTATGTGAAATGATGAATAAAATGTGGTCTTTTTGTGGCTCAACACACAAGGAGGCAGCCAACAACCAAATCCTCCCAACAACATCGGTGCCAACCCACTGGCTCAAAATCCCCAAGAGGAAAATCCACCTGGAAGGAACACTCTGTTACAGACCAATCATCCATGCAAACTGTGCAATGTTTATGGTCATTACATGCATGAATTCCCTCTCATGGGTCAGACCAAGCAGGTTCTCCAGAGCGAAGCTTAGTGTGGTACCAATGCGACCACCCAGGAACAACCCAATGTGGCACCACCAAGCCCTCCACCCATGGTGCTTCAGAACCTGTTACCACTCCAAGGATCAATAGAAACCGCACCTTTGCCCCCTCCTTCTCCCACAACTTTTGCTGCGGCCCCGCCTATAGAGACAGGTGTCCATCACCTACTGGAAATGACAATGGAAGAGGTCAACTTGCAAACTAGATGCAATCAGTACGGATCCACTACTAAAACTATTGACCCATTAGCAACATCCACATTCATCACTCAGAACATACCTCTTCACTTACCCCCATTCCCCACCGACGGAGCGGCTAGTGTCCCACAATTTCCCATGCGGTGTACCACCAATAACGCCACCACCAGAGGGGCAGTAAACTATAGCATCGTAGATGACTTGGACCAGTCAAAAACGGTCATGTCCTCTCTTGAGATGCTTAAAATGTTCCTATCATAGTGGAAAGCATTATTATCCACTCTTGGCACCGTGGATCCCTCTAATTCCAGGTTGATCACTTTCGACTTGGATCATGGAGAGCCAAGAATGTCGTCCACATTCACCTTCCCAATTCTGGTTTCAATATGGAATTTGGTCATACATTGAGGTATCGTCGATGAAGGGACATCCACCTGCGTCATGTCAACATTCGTCTGGCAGAAACTCGGGTCCCCTACCCTCCAACCGTCGACCATTACATTACGTGCTTATGATGGTCACCCCACCAAAGCTCAGGGAATCCTTCTACATGTCCTCATGTCACTAGCCAATAAGACAGTATTGATCGACATAGAGGTTGTTAACGTTCAACTCGATTAAAACCTGCTCCTCAGACGAAGCTACATGTATGCCATGTGAGCTATGGCATCCACTATTTTCCACCTTATGATGTTCCCTCATCATTGGGAAGATTGTGACAGTGGACCAACTAACTTGCCATGATCCGCAGGGACCAACCAAACCAGACAATGGCATCCTAGTTGTGGATACCTCCATCAATGATGTTTCCATCCCTTCTATGACGGTTGTCAATCCTAGATTGTTCATTGACACTTACATGATAGTTTTTTTCTCGATATTACCTCTTCTACCATCAGTGAGTGACACTACAGAATTGTGCATGCTCTCATCCAACAACGTTCCACCCAAACCCCAACCACAGCAGCAACCCCAACCGTAGCAGCAACCCCAACCACAGCTGCAACCCCAAATGCAATCATTAGGGAATTACTAGAGCTCTCTCCTAGTCCATACAATCCCCTTCCTTTCCCCCTCATCCAGGATCGTAAGTAAGAAAGTGATGGCTACTTTGAACTTACCCAATCTTACATTGGGCATCCCCATGTGGTACCTCGAACCACCTGCTCAACCTTCGATGCCCTAGGTTTTGTTGACTCCCATTCAACCCATTGCAGTTGACTCACGCCCCTGTCCAGTCCCATAAAAACCTCCTTCCATGCCTGCGCCAGCCCCAACTCATCCAAAAAGGGCCAGAGAAAAAAATGCCAAAATGGCAACCGAACCCCAAAAAACTCCACCTTGCGTTGTGTGCGATGTTCAGGATCATGCAACCTAGAATTGTCCGAAAATCCCCATCCTTCGCACACATCTAGATGCCATGGATAAAACAAAGAATATCCTAGTGGTCGTCCTCCTGAGTGGGCCAACAGTTAAAAACAAGGATTTGAGGACAAACCATGCATGTGCACTTTGTGGATTTTATGGCCATTATTCCCACCATTTCCAAGACTTGGTCGAGTTTCAAGCCACCCTCAGCAATCTTCGGAAACATTCCCTTGAGTCTGAAATCACTGTTATCAAGGAGATCCACCCACCAACTTCCTCCTCAGACACCATCACCATCTGCATGATCTCTAGTTCCAGTACTACTTTTGTCTCCCCAGTCATGGAAGATTCACAATGATGGAGAGATCCCTAAAACCACCACTAATTTTACCCCATTTGACTTAGCCCATGGCGTGGATTTGGTTTTTCCCATTGAATTCCAGATTCCTCCCCCACTTACTTTGCGCCAACTACAAAGTCTCCAAGGAAAGGTCAATTTCCTTCGTCGGAGGTCCCATTCCTAAGTTTCTCACCATGTAGCACTTGGGGCATAGTTTTTATTTTTTTTATTACATCGGTTTTTACCATGAGTCATTGACCCCCTCTAGTAGTTGTTCTGCATCTAGTCATAGTGATTCCATTACACAGAACTTTATCGCGTCATTTTCATGTGAGAAGGTAGATATTATCTCTACCCCTATGTCGTTGGTATCCCACTGGAGGATACGGTCCCACATCTGCACATGCACACAGTATGTCGCAGGTATGATCTAGCTACCACCATCATAGCATACCATCAGGTCCCAATACCTACCATCGAGTTCGATGCCTCTCTGTATGTCCCTGGTATTCCATGCACACATATGGATCATCCTCTATAAGGATTGGAAGCTGCCACTATTATGCAAAAAGCTCCCGGGTCGAGAAACAAACTTCTAGACTGCCTCCCACCCTACTGATTCTTTGGGCCATTTCCTAGAGTCATGTCAATTTGCATGACACCACATGAATCAAACCTCATAATTTGAGCTAGATCTATACCCATAGACCTCCATTTGGTCTAGTTTTTCCTCGTGCACCACTGCACCAAGGGTAGCATCACTAGATGCTATACATATCTATCTGGAGTCTATTTGGGACACCATTTGCACCGTTGGTTTCAGTTTTTCGCCCTCTATTTATTGATGATACCATTGTCTCATGTTTAAATCCTTGATTTTCTGGTCCATTCCCTAGAATTCACTTTGATTTACATGCATTTGGCATGTAACCATCCCCAAACTTGGACATATGGTGACAATATCATATCACCCTCTCATTTGAATGCTTACTATAGCACATGATGGTCCATACCATTTCCTAGAAGTCAGCTCAATTTGTGTGCCTCCATGCAAGTCTTCCTCTGCACGTATTGGCATGTCCAAGAGCCACCCACTCCATCCATACTGCACGGTTGGCCACCTATTGACCACCTTCCATTGTCCTGCCATGGGGCACCATTAGTTCCCCCTAGCTTGGTTGACCATAGTGGAGTTTCTATTAATCTCTTTTATGGCTCCTAAACGAATGAAAAGATCGCCAAGTGCATTTGCTTCCTTTCCCACTCATCAAAGTATTGGAAAGGGCATCTACATAGTCTCATTTACCTCCTTTTGTAGACTGTATAGACTACCATAGGAAAAGTACAACCTCGGCACACTCAAGCTAGGAATGTTTCCCTCTGTATCCTTTTATGATTTCTCAGGAATTGGGACCGAACTTTACAAAAAATCTCATCATGGGTTGTCTTTAAGCTCTTTTCCAGCCTTCTCATCAAGAAAAGATCACTGAGAAAACTTGGTTTCATTCATGCTTGTAAAAGTATTTGAATGATCGTCCAACCAGTACATTTTTAACCTTTTCCATCATGACTAGACTATCAATGGTAAAGAAGTCTCTCGTCCCCTAACGGGGGCGGGCGAGCTATCCTATGTACACTTTTATCCTTTTTCGGGCATAAGAGACTATCGATGAAAAAGAGAACCCACTGGAGTCTTCTTCATGCTTTTAGACTCTCTAAAATTGAAATCACCATCAAGAATTTACCTCCTCGGGCTCGCAAAAAATCCACGAGATCCTACCATAACGGTGTCTTTAGGTGCCACCCCATATGTTACAGTTTGGCAGCATTCCCCCATTGGGTCACCTTTGTTCAGATTATTTTGTGATGAGTCATCCTTGGATCCCCTGGATATCAAAAGTTCAAATTTACCTCCCTCCAAGTATTTCCCATCTGCAGTCACATCCCTGGTATTACAGCTATGATCCCTCTCTCGTGAGTCAGTTTCATTTGCTTCCAATTTAGCCTTTCCACTGTACTCTTAACAAAGGAATTTTGAGTCCCCCGTGATTCCCTATCCCTGGTTCCCCACTCAGTGATTCAGCCCCTAGATTGTCCCACATCTTTGGTTATCCCCCTATCGCTTCTAGTCAAGGAAACATTATTTCCTTGGTCAATTGCAGGTCTCCCTTTGTCGACGAAAACACATGTATTCCAAAGGATAGATCTAGAGGTCCCTATATCCTTATTTCATTAACCTTATTGATGATTTCCTTTGACCACTTGAGAGGATTCCTTAGTGCCTATCAGTTTGGTTGTGTCTCATGTGCTCGACTTCAACAACATCATCACACCATTGAGATTCGTATAGGGTATTGGTTTGCACAGTATTTGGTCAAAGACCCCAGTTGCCACTTGACTCTAGCACATTGATAAGTCTATCAAGGGACCCAGACAGGTTCAAGTCCCTTGTGATTTTTGGGTTACGTTGGAGACAGTGATCAGAAGCCCCCAGAGCAGTGCTTCTATATAGATTCGTGATTGATGCAGAAGATTGTACCACATAGACTCTAACTCTCTATCAGTGAGTCCCTACAGTTATGATCCGAGATTCAGCAGGTCATCATTTGTGAATATATTTAAATTCCATGAGAATTCCATGGGTCTGATGTATCAGTTCTTCCTATCAGTATTGTATCCATCCTCTCATTGAGGCCATCATTATGTAACAACAAGTGTATATGATCAGCTCTTGCATTTTAGAGCTTTGATCGTATTATTCTTTTGACGTTGTTATGAGAATGGTTATGCCCACCTTGTCCTGATACATGTCGCATATTATTTGTATCTCACCCATTGATGAAAACCAACATTAATACAAAACCAAAATCCACCATCTCCCAAACGAGGAATCATCACTTCTTCACAGGTCTCTCCACTATCCCCAAGGTCTAATGATGTTCGTCGACCATAGGATGAGCTCTTTCCCTCACACATCAAGGGGCAATCTGTTATCCCAAAAATATCTCATATAACCTACACCATACAAAGACATTTTGTTCCTAACCCATTCTACCTCCACACCCATTTAACCTATATTTTTCTCTCAAAAATACCTCCAAAGGGCTTTAAAAACCTACAAAAGAGCTTAAAAAGCTCAAAAAGGAGCTAAAAAACTCAAAAAAGGGGATAAATCCCCAAAAGAGGCTTAAATACCTTCAAAGGGATTAAAAAACTCAAAAGGAGCTAAGAAACAAGTGAAAAGGGATTGAAACCCTAGGTAGTTCCCAAAACCCTAACCAGGGGCTAAAAACCCTAAAAGTTGAGAAAAACTATAAATAAAGGGGTGGAAGTCCCCATCACACACATGACTCTTCCTTCCTGTCGTTATTATGACTGCATGAGTACCCTGAGAGGCCTTCACTCTTAAGTTATTCATCCTCACAAGTGCATTTTCCTCCATTTACTCATCCCCTTGGTGTTTTTAGTCAAAACTCCACCCAATCCCAGCAGGTGGAGAGGCATTTTCTAAATTTGGTCATGGTGGCCCCCTTTCAAACCAGATCGAAAGGTATATTGTATCATGTTTGTTTTTCATATTTTAGTTTGTAGATTCTTAATATTTGTTTTATTTTCTAACAGTTTGTTGCAGCTCTTGTTTATCCATAGACTCTACCCTTTCGTCCTATAGACAGAAGGGAGGTGCATCTACACGTGGCTAGGGATTTTGTCCAGCTACAAGATAGATCATCTTCAAGATACTTTCCAGCCCAACATACAATCTAGTGGGCCACCACCTACACCTTTTTTCTCATCTTCATCACCATTTGAATAATCTTCAGACAATAAGACATCCTTAAGCCCTTCTTCTTCAGAACAAAGACCAATGGAAGAAAAACTAAACAAACCCTAGATAGATCAGGATGCAGTTTTCATTCATTGACAACAACATAAACTACCAAAAAATACAAAAAAATGGATACCCAAGTTTAATCATGATGAAAGATATCCTACTGAAGATCATATCAAGACTTTTATGTAAGCCATTAGATTGAGAAATGTGGTACATGAAGACGTAGTCTGTAGGTTGTTCCCCTATTCTTTTGAAGGACAAAATTCTGCGTGGTATTTTTCCTTAGAGTCTAGATACATTAATTCTTGGGATGAATTTGAAAATTTTTTTCTCCAAAAGTTTGGAGATGACATCACTCCTGAAGATCTGGTTATGGATCTATCCTCTTTAAGGATAAAGGGAAAAGAGAGGGTTAAGTACTTCAATCAGAGGTTCTCTTCTTTAAAAAATAGAATCCATGCCAATGTTCTTCCTGCAGAAGAATTATTGGTTTCTTATTACATCAAGGGCCTACCTACTCCCATTGCTATGTGGGTGAAGAGAGAACACAAGACCAACTTCTAGGAGGCTTTTGTTGAGGCCATCCTGGTAGAGAAGGATATGTTATGTTTAAAAGATAATCCAAAAGTTCAAACATATCAATCTTCTATATCTCATAAAAGGTAGGAAAACTTCCCTAAATCCACAACATAAACTAAGGACCCTTTCGAAATGGACAACATGAAAAATTATTACAAAAAAAATCTAATGACATAGTGGATTTAAAAAGAACCAACACTGAAAATCAGGCCAATAATGGAGGTTTGGCAAGGCCACCTTTTAGGAGACCTTACCAACCTCCTTGGAATCAACCTCCCCCAACTCCTTGTTGTTATATTTTTATCATTTAAGAAATATGATCTTAGGATATTATCTGAAAGAATAACATGCACAACAATAATCACAAGAGACAAGAGACACAAATAATTTTCCTTGGGGAAACCATAAAGGAGAAAACCCCACAACTTCCTCAAAGATAGAATGAGCACCAATGGAAGCAGTAAAACCCAAAGACAAAAAATATTATCTCCAATAGATGTTCTCTCTCTCTCTCTCACTTGAGAAATCTTCTTCTCTCTCACTCATGCGCCCCAGTGAGTGAGTGTATGTGATAAATAGAGAGGCTCCCTCTCTATTTGTATTCTTTCGTTCACTTAATGTCCACTCCAACAAGTCAGCCTCACTTAACAATTACTTGCCGGGGCCGACTTCTCTAGGAGATTCTAATAA
Source organism: Pseudotsuga menziesii (assembly GCA_001517045.1). NCBI lineage: Eukaryota > Viridiplantae > Streptophyta > Pinopsida > Pinales > Pinaceae > Pseudotsuga > Pseudotsuga menziesii. The sequence continues at coordinate 86,234 of LPNX011018897.1, forward strand.
CCCTAGTACCCCACAACTGTGGGGACTTTGCCCTCCGATTAACAAGGAGGGTTAACCCTAACTCAATTATGGGCACTATTGTCCCGACTTACAATGAAGGGTTAACCTCAATGACTTTACATGACTTGTTTACATTACAAATACTTCTTGATAGGAACATCGGGGTACAATACATAATATATACAAATGAAAACATTTTGAAGTTAAAAATACATCAACACTCCTTCTTAACTAGGAAGGTATTCTCTTGACACAATTTATCAACACAAGTCTTCTTCTCTGTATCATATGGATCATCATCAATTCATCTTCATCTTCAAGTCATCTTTATTAAGTCTGGATCATCACTTGATCTGGATCATCACTGGATCATCATCAAGTCTGGATCATCATTGGATCATCATCAAGTCTAGATCATTACTTGATTTGGATTGTCACTGGATCATCACTTGATTTGGAGCATCACTGGATCATAATCAAGTATGGATCATCACTTGACCTGGATTGTCATTGGATCATCATCAAGTATGGATCATCACTTGATATGGATCGTCATTGGATCATCATCAAGTCTGGATCATCACTAGGTCATCATCACTGGTGCTATCTCATTTCTACTCGTCACAGGAAGTTCTACAGAGCCAGCCCTTTTTCATGCTGGTTGTAGGCCTAGCCTTCATGTAGATCTTCATTGTCTTCAGCACTTATATCTAACCATGGAATGAACCATGTCAGAAAGGCACTCCCAGCACTTACATCTAACCATGGGAGGAACACATCCAAGAACCATGTCAGAAAGGCATGCCCAACACTCACATCTGACCATGGGAGGAACACATCCAAAACCCATGTCATAAAGGCCCAGCACTCACATATGACCTCATCTTGTCAGAAAGGATTTGCACTTACATCTGACCTCATCATTCCAGAAAGGATCTACACTTACATCCAACCTCATCATGTCAGAAATTCTCTGCACTTACAGCCGATCTCATCATTTTAGAAAGGCTATGCACTTACATCCAACCTAATCATGTTAGAAATGTGCTGCACTTACATCTGATCATGTGGGAACACATCCCTCAATCACATCAGAATGGCTCTGCACTGATCATGTGAGAACACATCACACAATCACATCAGAATATCTCTGCACTGATCATGTGGTAACACAACCCACAATAACATCAAATCATCTCTGCACTTATATCTGATCATGTGGAAACATATTCCTTAATCACATTAGAATGGCTCTGCACTGATCATGTGGGAACACATCCCACAATCACATTAGAATATCTCTACGCTAATCATGTGGTAACACAACCCACAATCACATTAGACAATCTCTGCACTTACATCTGGCCATGTGAAGCTTAGACTTCCACCATGTCAGAAAGGCCAACAGACACATCAATTCCCTTTGGAGGGAACCTCGATCTGGAGAACGCCAAGCTTCTCCCTGAAGTACTCAAACTTCACTCTAGCCATTTCTAGCATAGAATCACATCAGGGCTGATTACGTCCAAGGATAACCTGCGAGCTTTTCCAGGACCGATTACATCTGAGGACAACCTACAGGACTGATTACATCTAGGCAACCTACGAGCTTCACCAGGATTTATGCTCAGACAACCTATCTCACCAGCTATGCTAGAACTCCCTCTTTCGAGAGATCTCGATCTAGATCACAAGCTGGAGCTTCATTGCTCCTCTCTACATCATACAAAACTGCAAGTCAGATCAACCAAATCAAATAGTAGTTTTCAAAAGAAACATATTACCTCCCAAATATCAAGTGGCAACATCTTTTTCCTTGGCTATACTCAGCGCCATGCAGGACTCCATCCTGCCAAACCAAGAGATCACACCTGATCCTATACTAAAGCTGCACCTTGAAGTGCTCTTTCTATCAATGGCTCTACCTGCCCAATCCAAATCCACATAACCTTCCAGATTAATGTTCTGATTCACCTCATACTTGAGCCCATACTCAATTGTACCCTTCAGGTACCTCACTACATGCTTTGCAACCATCACATGAAAATGTCTCAATGTGTTCACAACAAAGCAAATATCTGGGCTCATATCCATTAGGTTCATCAAGGAACAAATCATCTAGTGATACATCGTGGCATCAATCATCTCTGATGAAGCATCACTTAATAGCTTCAGGTTCGATACCATAGGTGTATTCATGGCTTTGTAGTCCATCACCCTGAACCTCTTCAGGATCTCTACTAAATATTTCCCTTGTCCTTAGGAGATTCTGTCCACATTCTACCATACCTCCATGCTTAGAAAGTAGTGCATCATATCCAATTCCTTCATCTCGAACTCGGTAGCAAGTCTCCTTCTTGCAACTTTAATGAGTTCCTCTTTTATGTCAGGAACAAGTCATCGACATATAACAGGAGCATCACTGGTATTCCACCTTCAACCTTGAAATAAAGGTTGGAATCCACTTTTCTCTTAATAAATCCTAGATCCATCAGTAAGTTGTCCATCCTATTGTACCATGTCGAACCTCAAGATATTCTGCAGTCTGAAGCGGAGCATCATACTCCCTCTGTATTTCATACTCTATGCACTGAAACATTCTGTACCAGAGTGACAAGTAGCTTCCTCTGCTACTATTATTCTATGTATCCATATAGGGTCACTGGATACCAAGATCCTCTATCTTGAACCTTTTCAAAAGTTCTTCTTGCACCCATCTGTGAGCTTGTCATCCTCTATAGGTTTTCATCTTCAACCTTGTAGCAAAGGTTAATATCTTCATCACTCTAGGTGTTCTTCAAGATCCTCATGTATTTGTTATCCCATGGGTGTCTTCTGAGCTCATGCAAGGCCTTATTTAATTTGCACACATGAGTCTGCATGTCATGTGTCTTAACTTCCAATGGCTGCAAATGTCTCTTTGTATTTTATGCCTTCTTTCCGTGAGAAGCCTCGTGCTACAAATATTTCCTTATATCCCACAATGTTTCCATCTACTGCATGTTGGATCTTGTAGATCCATATGGAAGACATTACGAACTTCCCTTCAGGTCTCAATACTGCATCCTAAACATCATTCTTATTAAACTAGTACTCTCCTTCCCTTTCTTCTTGGCTACTTCTTCATAGTTGGAAGGCTCTACATCAATGATGTCACTCAACAGTGTCACATAACTGCACTATTTCTGAGGCCTCTTGAATTTTTTGAAATTATCATCATATTCTTCTTTATCTTGGATCATTCCTTGAACTATCGTCACTTGTTCTTCAGAACAAGTCTCATCCTTCTTTTCTTGTAGGTGATTGTACGGGATCTTTCCTACAAGCAAATTCATTTGTATGGTTAGAAACATTTCATAAGGCATATTCATAATGGAAAATTATTATGCATAAATATATGATCATGCAACTATTTTAGCCAATACAACATTCATCCATATCTCACAGAAACTTTCTAGATTCCTTCCATCTCTACCAAGACAACATTGATATTGTGCACTAATCCAATATGTCAGCAAAGAGGTTTCATTTTAGATAAGTAGCAATGAAGAGTTGTATAGCACCATGATCTACTTACCCATCACATGCATATTGGTAGTATGCTGTCATTAATGAAAACATTCTATCATGCATAATACATCAACTGAATGTAAACAAATGCATAAGAAAACAATATCATGAAATGACAATTGAATACTTATCTTTATTTGTTTCATGGGTAGAATCTTTCTTGAGCCTTCAGCTTCATCATCTTCTTCATTCATGATTTCTTATCCAAATGATAAGATGGATAAGAGGTTCATCAAGAGTTGAGTCCTTATTATTCCTCATCGCTTGAGGGATCATCTTTGGATGGTGAGAGCTTGATCTTCATTTGCTCCCATCTTCTCTTCTCTTATTATGAGTCAAGCTTCTTCTTCTTCCTAGAGTTTGTTGAAATTAATCACTTCCTTCTAGCATGAATTCCTTGAATGAATGAATCCCATGATCCTAGGAGGCCATTCAAGGTAGTTATCACAACTTCTGCATTCTCCACTTCTTCTTCTACTGCTATAAGTTGTTCTTTGATTTGAGAGACCCTTGTAAAGTATGAATGTATGGTCTCTGCATTCTTGATCTTCACATTCTTCAACTAGTTTCTTAAAGTGATCTTCTGATTTATGTTCTTCCCTTCAAATAGCTTGGTCAAGGAATCAAACATATCTTTAGGTGTCTTTAGGGAAAACACTTATGGTATAAGATGATCCTTTATTGAATCAACAATGATATTCTTGGCCTTGACCAAGTTCTTCTTGTGTAAGGCTTTTAGCCTCATCTCCCTCTAGAACTGGAACCTCTCCACTTATGTAGGTGTCCAATTCATTTTCTTCAAGAACTAGTGAGATCGAATACTTCCATGCTTGGAAGTTGTCAACTTAACCAATATTGTCATCAAGCTGGTGTGATTAGTCATTTACAAATGAGAACTCAAATGCAAAATAGCAAAAGATTAGATCTTACCGATTTGAGGTGTCAGTCCTGGTTCCAGAGCTGGCTAATCTAGGGTTTGTCAGAGAAACCCTAATTTTCAAAACTTGGAATCTTTAAAATATGTTTGGATATAAATATATACCTCTTCAAGGAGAGCTATCCAATGTACTCCTTTTTTGAAAACAGAGGGGGGAAGCTCCCGGAACAGGATTCCCTAGTTTCCAAATTTCTACTACAAAAGTTTTTGATATTGTTTTTGCGGTATCTCCGAAAGTACTACTCCTTTATGTATACAACCTTTCACTAAGGTATCCTTGTCTGTCCTCTTTCCAATTCCATGGGTCTAAGAAAAATCGGATTCATCAATTGAGACTTATACTCGTTTTCCCAAGGTGACCTATTTCAGGATTGTTCAGAAGAGCGATCTTGTACGGACTTCCACATGTCATTGGTTTATATTCTGGGTCTGAAAATTTTACAATAGAAATTAAAATCTATTTCCTTTATGCAACATATTGATAAATTTCATTTGGACCATCGCAGGACAATATATAGCAATTCTCCCCAGGTGTCGTGTTTAGGGATGAATCTTAGGAGAGGCTGGAATCCTGACTTGGAGGAATCATATTTCCTATAATATAACGAATCTGATGATGAAACTTGGACACAGTGTACATCAGGAATTAATCTTTGACCTATGAAATTTTTGGCACATGATCCTTCTCCAATATTGAGATATAGCGAATCTACCAAAACTATCAGTTTCAGTATTTTAGGGTTTTTCAGGCCCGGGGTCAAACTAAGGTTTGACTTTCCTGGAGTTTCACCCAACCAAAAATCTTGACCCAGGTCTCTAAAATTTGATTTTGATAAAGAGATAAATCCTATGCCGAGCTCACTCAAAAAATCATCTTCTGTAAAAAGCCCTAATTTCCTGCACCAAAAACTTAAAATGCCCGGAATCAAATTTTCCTTCAAGAAAAAGATGTGCCCTTCAATGAAGAGTTGTCCTAGCCTTGTTTTGTTGATGGATTTTGAAGAGAGACCCAAAAATTAAGAATCCATAGCTTCTATAGCTGCACAATGTCTTGTTCTTAGGTTAGCTCTTATACCATGTTAGATTTTTATCATTTAAGCAATATGATCTTAGGATCTTATCTGAGAGAATAACATGCACAGCAATAATCACAAGAGATAAGAGACAAAGAATTTTCCTTGGGTAAACCATAAATAATAAAACCCCACAACTTCCTCAGAGTTAGAATGAGTACTAATGGCAGTAGTAAAACCCAAAGATAGAAAAGATGATCTCCAACAGTTGTTCTCTCTCTATCACTTGAGAGAGCTTCTCCTCTCTCACTCATGTGCCCCAGTGAGTGGGTGTATGTGATAAATAGAGAGAATCCCTCTCTATTTATATTCTTTCGTTCACTTAATTTCCACTCCAACAAGTCAGCCTCACTTAACAATTACTTACGAGGGTCGACTTCTATAGAGAGTCTAATAACCCTAGTGCCCCACAACTGTGGGGACTTTGCCCTAAAATCAACAAGGAGGGTTAACCTTAACTCAATTGTGGTGACTATTGCCCTGACTTACAATGGAGGGTTAACCTCAATGACTTTACATGACTTGTTTAAATTACATATACTTCCTGATAGGAACATCAGGGTCCAATACATAAGATATACAAATGAATACATTCTAAAGTTACAAATACATCAACACTGATGAAACATTAAATTCTGAAGCGATTTATTCGATTTTTAAGGCCCTAAATATTGGATCTCAATTTGTTCCTGATGACACTATGGAAAATTATGAAGAAACTAAAAATTCTCAACCTCTTGGTGAAGAACGAGGCCAACATCTTAATACTAAAAACTATTTTTCTGAATTACCTATCGCTAAAGAGGAAGATGAATCTAAATCTATCTTCAATGTACAACACATGTATAACACCAAGAGTAAATTCCAAACTTCACATGAAACCCCACCATCAACATCTACTTCCAATATAGGTAAAACATTTGCTCAAAAGGAAACAATTATCCCTGAGTTCGAGTATAAATTGATTTTTCATTTAAAAGGGGATAAGGCTAACATATCTTTATTTGAGCTTTTGAATATACCCTCTATGAGAGAGAATATTCCCAATAGCATGATTTTAAATAAATCCAGGGAAATTCAAAACAACAACAACTTAGAAACTTTCTATAAGCCTAATAGTCAGGATCCAACTGGGAAAAGGACTCCTCCTTTCTTACTTACTTTTGAAATATTCAATAGAAATGCACATAATTGCATGATAGAACCAGGTTCTTCATATAATTTTATGCCACTGTCTGTCTACAAGAAACTCAATGCATCTTGGGAACCCTTCCCTACCCAGATTGTTCAACTTCATAGATCAATATTTATGGTGGTAGGGGGATTAAATAATGTCCTTTTAATGTTATTTGTTGATCTAAGGGTTCACCAGACAATTTACATTGTCGTTGCTGATATTCTCGAAGCTTATGGCATGTGGTTGAGTAGAGACTGGTCAGAAAAACTGAAAGGATATTTTTCCACTGACTCGTCCCATTTATAGCTCCATTACAATGGAAGACCCAACCAAATCAAGATTGTAAGAGAACCATATATGAGATGAAAATACATTGATATGAATGATCCCAATGAGATTGATGTTTACTTCAGCTCATGTATAGAACATTACACATTTGGTTCTTTTTTCAGGAATCTTCCTGTTGATTCTTCCCCTGTAGAGGATGTTAGGAGTTTATCTGAAATCAATAAGTATACTATTGTTCCATTTTTAGGTTCTATTTTTCATAATGTATATAATGTGATTTCCAATATTAGGATAGATTTATCTTCGTGGAATTTATTCTTTGATGGATCTAAATGAAAAGATGGAGCTAGTGCAGGTTGTGTATTGATAGATTTTAAAGGAACCAAAATAATGATTGCATGCATATTAGAGTTTGAATGTACTAATAACATTGTTGAGTATGAGGATCTTGTACAGGTACTCAAGAAAGAAATCGATTTAGGAACTCAGGTTATAAAGTACTATGGTGACTATGAGATTATTATAAAGTAGGTAAGAAACAAGATCCATTATATATCACCATGCTTGATTAATTATCAAAAAATTGTTAGGGACATGACTAGTTATTTTAACTGTTTTAACATTAATTTTGTCCCTAGATAGAAAAAATTTGATGCAGACTTGTTAGCTAATACTGCATTGAAGCTCATTCCCCCTGAAGCTTTGTCCCCCAATATGTTCTCAATAGAGTTAATATACATACCTTATATCCCGGACAATGTTACCAATTGGAAGGTATTTGATGATGATCAACAAATCCTTGAATTTTTGACAGCCCGTGATACTTTTAAATATGTAGCTATTGATGAGGTTGATCTTGAAAAATCCTTATCTGAACCCAAATTCCCTTCCAATTGTTATATTTTTATCATTTAAGCTAGCAATACATTAGGATCTTTAACTGAGAGAATAAGAAGCACAACAATCAAACACAAGAGACAATGAACACAGTGTTTATCCTCGAGGAAACCATAAATGGTGAAAACCCTGCAACTTCCTCAGAGATAGAATCAACACCAAAGTAGAGCCCAAAATAGTAAGGTGTTCTCCTGACAGCAGTAACCTCTTTTTGTCTAGCCCCAATGTCTTCTCCTTCCTCAACTATGCACTACACTTGAGTGTGCATGAGATGTGTGATAAATAGAGAGGCCAGCTCTCTATTTATACTAATTCCTAACTTTACTAAACCCTACTAGGGCCAACCTCTCAAGGAGATTCTAATAACCCTAGTGCCCCGAAACCACAGGGACTTTGACCCTTAGCCAATAGGAGGGTCACCCACAATGACTTGACATGACTTGTTTACATTATAGAACTTCCCGATAGGAACATCGGGGCATTACATGACTCAAGTACATCCTAGAATAAACATTGGGTTACAATATATAAGAAATAAAAGTTAAATACATTCTAAAGTTACATATATATCAACACTCCCTCTTAACTAGGAAGGTATTCTTTTGACACAATTTTCAGCACAAGTCTTCTTCTCTGTATCTTCTGGATCATTATCGAGTCCTCATCATATTCAAGTCATCTTCATCTTCAAGTCATCTTCATCATCAAATCTGGATCATCACTAGATCTGGATCACCACTGGACATCATCACTAGATCTAAAACATCACTCGATCTAGATCATCACTGCTGAATCATCATCACTCGATCTGGGTCATCATCACGGGTGCTATCTCTTGATTCTTCTCTTCATAGGAATTTCTATAGAGCCAGCCCTTTTTCATGTTGGATGTACATCTATAGAGCTATTCCTTTTTCATACTAGATGTATCATCACAAAGCTAGTCCTTTTTCATACTAGATGTGGCATCTACACAGAGCCAGTCCTTTTTCATACTGGATGAGTCTTCATAGAGATAGTCCTTTTTCATACTAGATGTGGGATTTACCCAGAGCTATTCCTTTTTCATACTAGATGAGTCTTCATAGAGCTAGTCCTTTTTCATACTAGATGTGGGATCTACACAGAGCTAGTCCTTTTTCATACTAGATGAGTCTTCACAGAGCTAGTCCTTTTTCATACTAGATGTGGGATCTACATAGAGCTAGTCCTTTTTCATACTAGATGAGTCTTCATAGAGTCAATCCTTTTTCATGCTAGATGTGGGATCTACATAGAGCTAGTCCTTTTTCATACTAGATGTGTCTTCACAAAGCCATCACTTTTTCATGTTGGATGTGGGATCATCACATACATCTAACAATGGAAGGAACCAATCCTCTCACTGTGTCACAACTCTTACATCCGACCATGGAAGGAACCAATCCTCTCACCATGTCAGAAGGGCATAGCACTTACATCTGACCATGGAAGGAACCAATCCTCTCACCATGTCGGAAGGTCACAACACTTACATTTGACCATGGAAGGAACCAATCCTCTCACCATGTCAGAAGGGCACAGCACGGACACATCACTTTCTCTTGGGAGTAATCTCAATCTGGAGAACACCAAGCTTCTCCCTGAAGTACTCAAAATTCACCCTAGCCAATGGCTTTGTCAACACATCAGCTATCTATTCATCCATTGCAACATAATAGAGCTTCACTGCTCCTCTCTGCACCATATCCCTGATATAGTGATACTTGAACTCGATATGCTTCGAATTTTCATGGAACACTGGATTCTATGAAAACTTTACAAAACTCTGGTTGTCATAGTATATACAAGTAGCATCTAACTGGAGATCAAATAAATCAAATAGAAGCTTCCTTAGCCATACTGCCTCACAACTAGATGGACAGGCTGCGACATATTCTCCTTTAGCTGTACTCAGTGCCACACAGGATTGTTTCCTGCTAAACCAAGAGATCACACATGATCCCATACTGAAGCAACACCCTTAAGTGCTCATCCTATCAATGGCACTACGTGCCCAATATGAATCAACATAACCCTCCAGGTTAATCCTTTGATCAGTCTTATACTTGAGCCCATAATCAACCCTACCCTTTAGGTACCTCAGAATGTGCTTTGCAGCAGTCAAGTGAACATGTCTTAGATCTGTCAAGTATTGGCTCAAGGTGTTCACAGCAAAGCAAATATCTATTCTCGTGTTCGTCAAGTACATCAAGGACCCAATCATCTAACGATACATCATGGCATCAATCAACTCTGATGAAGCATCACTCAGTAGCTTTAGGTTCGATGCCATAGGTGTGGCTAATGCCTTGCAGTCCATCATCCCAAATCTCTTAAGGATATCTACTACATAATTCCCTTGTCCAAGGAAGATTCCATGTGTATTCAGCCACACCTCCATACCTAGAAAATAATGCATCATACCTAAGTCCTTCATTTTGAACTCGGAAACAAGCTTTCTCTTCGTATCAGCAATCAACCCATCCATACCTGTCACAAACAGATCATCTACATATAGTAGGAGCATCACTGGGTTTCCATCTTCAACCTTGTAGTAAAGGTTGGAATCTACTTTACTCTTGGTAAAGCCCATACTAGATAGAAAGCTGTCAATTCGATCGTACCATGTCCTGGGTGCCTATTTCAATCCATACAAGGCTTTCTTCAATCTACACACATGAGACTCCCTGTCATGTGTCTCAAAACCGAGTGGTTCTTCCACTACACCATTCAAGAAAGCAGTCTTGACATCCATTTGATGTATCTTCCATTTCATCACTATAGCCAGAGCAAGTACCGATCTGATGGAAGTGTATCTGGCTACAGGTGCAAAGGTTTCTTCATAGTCTATTCCCTTTTTCAGGGAGAAACCACGAGCAAAAAGTATTACTTTATATTTTTCTATGCTACTGTCTATAGCATTCTTAATCTTGTAGATTCATTTGGAAGTTACAACTGACTTCCCTTCTGGTCTTGGGACAACATCCCAAACATCATTCTTCATGATAGATTGATACTCTTCGATCATAGCATCCTTCCATTCTTTTTGTTCTATTACTTCTTCATAATTGGAAGGTTCTTTATCAATGAAATCACATAGTAATGCTACATAACTAGAACAGGATCTGGTCCTCTTTCTTTCTCTGTGATTCTCTTCTGGAACCCCGTATCTTTTCGCACGTTGGATAATTTCTTGTACCCAAGCAGGTTTCCTCTTGTGAGGATTCTTCTCCTGAGATGGATATACAGGTCTTTGTGGTTATTCAAATTCTTGATCTTCTTCTTGATTTTCTTCGTTCATGATTGTATCATGAATTCTGGGTGCTTCTACTTCTTTAGGTTCTTCAGCAGGTTTCTTTATGGAAGTTTATGTAGGCTGAATCTTCATCAAATGTTACATCCCTGATGATGTCAATCTTCTTGAACCCTGGGAAGTATATTCTGTAAGCCTTCAAGATTTCAAAGTATCCCACAAATATACCCTTCTTTCCTAACTTGATATAATTCTGTCCTCTTCCCTTTTGGAATGTGTATGTACACAAGACAGCTGAATATTCTGAGATGAGTGACTTCTGGTTTCTTTCCAGAGAAGACTTATTTAGGAGTCTTGTTCTCGAGTACTCTGTGTGGAGTATGGTTTTGTACATACACTGTTGTTTTGGCTGCTTCTGCCCAAATATGCATAGGAATATCTTGATCATGAAGCATAGCTCTTGCAGCTTCCATGATGGTTCTATTCTTCCTTTCTGCAATCCCATTTTTTTGTGGATTATATGGGGTGGACAACTCCCTCTTAATCCTTGAGTCTTTGCACAATTCTTTGAATTCATTTAAAGTGAATTCTCCACCATTATCTGATCAAAAAGTCTTGATCTTCTTTTCAATGTGGTTCTTGATCAAGGCTTTGAATTCCTTGAAATTGCAGAATACTTCATCTTTGTTCTTCATGATGTAAATCCATGTCTTCCTAGAAAATTCATCAATAAAAGAAACATAGTATGCATACCTGCTTAGAGAACTTGATGACATTGGTCTGCATACATCAAAGTGGATTCTTTCCAATATTCCTTTTTCCTTGCTCTTGCTACTTGGAAATGTCTTCTTTGTATTCTTTCCTTTCACACATCCTTTGCAGACTCCATCATGTTTTGCATGAATTTCCGAAAGACCTTCAACAGTTTTGCTTGCAAGTGGTAGTGCTCTATAATGCACATGTGCAAGCCTTCTATGCCAAATTTTATTTGGTTCTACTGAGTCATGAACCAAAGCTTGTTCTGGTTGACCCTTCAACTTGTATAGACCTCCTTCTTGTTCCCCAATCACTATTGCATCATCAAAAGTATTTCTCTTTGGCCACATAATAACTTGGCCATCTACGAAAGCAACCCTCATTCCTTTTGCATCCAATGTAGATAGGGAGAGGAGGTTATTCTTTAGTCCGGGAACAAATAATACATTCTTCATATTCATAGACTTTCCAGAGTCCAGTTTATAGGAGGATTCACCGCCACCTTTTATTGGATACTGGTATTCATCCCCAAGTTTCACCTTGTGAGGTGACTCATGTTGAGATAGCTTCACAAATGATTCTTTGAATCCCGTTGTGTGCTTGGAAGCACCACTGTCTATGAGCCAATCATTGCTTCCATGTGAAACAGTTCCTGTGAGAGCGGAGATAAGAACATATTCTTCATCACTTGAAGAATCACTTTCTTGTCTTATTCTCTTTGTGGAAGTTTCATCATCCTCTGCAGCATGAGCATGATGTCTTCTCTTGTTTTCTTTCTTCTTCTTTAAGTTCCCTTTATTAGGGAAGAATTTGGATATGTGACCTTTCTCATCACATGTGTAACATCTAATGGTAGATAGATCTCTTCTAGGGTGTGAGATATTACCTTTGGAGTGATGATGGTTCCTTCTGATTTTCTTGGTGTGGGTTGTGAGAGCTTGATCTTCACTTCCTATCTTTTCTTCTCGAGCTTCTATCTGAGCTTCTTCTTAAGAGCATTCTTCCCATAGTCTGTTGAACTTGACTAACTTCTTTCTGGCACAGATCCCTTGGATGAAAGAGTCCCATGATCTAGGGAGACCATTCAAGGTGGTCATCACAATATCTGCATTTTCCACTTCTTCATCTACTGCTTCCAGTTGTTCCTTGATCTGAGATACCCTTGTAAAGTAATACTGGATGGTCTCAGCATTATAGATCTTTACATTCTTCAATTGGTTTCTTAGAGTAATCTTCCAGTTTATGTTCTTCCCTTCAAACAATTTGGTTAGGGCATCAGACATAGCTTTAGGTGTCTTGAGGGAGGACACCTATGGTATGAGGTGATCCTTGATTGAATCATCAATAATCCTCTTTGCCATAACCAACTTCTTCTTATGTAAGGCCTTAGCCTTATCTCCCTCTAGAACTAGAACCTCCTCATTGATACAGGAGTCCAACTCATTTTCTTCCAGGACCAGGGAGATCCTATACTTCCAGCCTCGAAAGTTATTAGCTCCCTCAAGATTTTAATCAAGCTTGGTATGATGAGACATCTTAACTAAGAACCTCAAATGGAAATACAAAATATTTAGATCTTACCAGGTCAAGATGTCGGATCTGGATTTGGAGCTGAAATGCTACAGTGTTGGTTCAGTTGCAGATTAGGGTTTTTCTTTTCCTGAGTTCTATCCAACCAAATGATTTGAATTTGATCCCTAAATTTGATTTTGGGGAGGAGATCAATCCAGGCCTAGGCTCACTAAAAAATTCCTCTTCTATGAAAAGCCCTAATTTTCGGCAGCAGTGTTGGGTCCAAAACTGAAAAACCTCAGAATTGGATTCTGCTTCGACAAAAAGATGCGCCCTAAGGAGGAGAGTTAATACAACCTTATTTTGCTGAAAAACTATGGAGGAATATCCACAAAGTAGGAAGCCCTAGTTCCCGCAGCTTCACAGTGTCTTCTTCTCAGGTTAGCTTTGGTCCCATGTTAGATTTTTATCATTTAAGCTAGCAATACATTAGGATATTTAACTAAGAGAATAACAAGCACAACAATCAAACAAAAGAGACAATGAACATAGTGTTTATCCTTGGGGAAACCATAAATGGTGAAAACCCCGCAACTTCCTTAGAGATAGAATCAGCACCAAAGGTAGAACCCAAAACAGTAAGGTGATCTCTCGATAGCAGTAACCTCTTTCTGTCTGGCCCGAGTGTCTTCTCCTTCCTCAACTATGCACTACACTTGAGTGTGTATGAGATGTGTGATAAATAGAGAGTCCAACTCTCTATTTATACTAATTCCTGACTTGACTAAACCCTACTAATAAACCTAGTGCCCTGGAACTGCGGGGACTTTAACCCTTAGCCAATAGGAGGGTTACCCACAATGACTTGACATGACTTGTTTACATTATAGAACTTCCTGATAGGAACATCGGGGCATGACATGACTCAAGTATATCCCAGAATAAACATCGGGTTACAATATATAAGAAATACAAGTGAAATACATTCCAAAGTTACATATACATCAACACCAATATTATCCCTAAGTCAGTAATTAATTTGGAAAATTACTATGACTTGCAGGACCAATTCAAGAATAAAACCAACTATAAGACACATAGTTCCTCCCTGAATTTCAAAACTGTCAATTTGGGAAATGAGAAGAACCCTCAACTGAACAATATAGGGATTAGTTGTTCATTTGAAGAAGAAAATTATTTTATTAAAATCTGCAAGGAGTTTAAGGATTTTTTTTCTTGGACATATGATGAACTCAAGACCCTTGACATCGAAATCATGCAACACAACATTCCTATGAAGCCTGCTGTCTAACCTTATCAACAAAAGTTGAGGAAGATGCACCCTAGTCCCTAACCATCTGTGAAGAAAGAGCCTGAGAAACTGTTGAAAGCTAGAATTATATTTCCAGTGAGACATACACAGTGGATTTCAAACTTATTCTCAATCCCTAAAAATAATGGGGAAATAAGATTGTGTGTGGACTTTCGGAATTTAAGTAGAGCATTTGAAAAACATAATTACCATGTTCCTTCAATGGAGAAGATATTGCAGAAAGTTGCAGGTGCTTAAATGTTTTCCCTATTAGATGGTTTCTCAAGTTACAATCAAGTACTAGTTATCCCTTCAGATCAACTCAAAACTACTTTCAAAACACCTTGGGGAAATTTCGCTTACAGAAGAAAGCCATTCGGATTGATTAATGCAGGTTGTACTTTCCAAAGAGCTATGGATATCGATTTTGGAGAATTAATGCACAATTATGGAGTATTTTATCTTGATGTTATTATCATTTATTCTAAAAATAGGCATGATCATTTTTTTCTCTCAGACAAGTTTTTAAAATATGCAACAAGTATGGTATCTTGTTGAACACTAAGAAGTCTATTTTTATGATCACGAAAGGTAATATTTTTGGATTCATAGTATGAAAATATGGAATGATTATCGATCCTTAAAGAATAGACATGACTACCAAAATTGGGTTTCTCGGTTCAAAGAAATCCATGCAAATCTTCCTAGGTAAGATTAATTTTGTCAGAAGGTTTGTACCCAATTTTGCTCAGATTGTTAGACCATTACAAGATTTAATCAAAAAATATGTATAGCTTAAATGGTCTAACATTCAAAAGGATGATTTTGTTAATATGAGGAAATTAGTTGTAGATGCTCCTGCATTGATGTCCTCGAATTTTGAAAAGGATTTCATTTTGTATACTTTTTCCACAGACTTTTCTTATTTTGTTATTTTGACGTAGAAGAAAGCAGAGGAAGTTGAAATTCCCATTTTGTTCATGAGCTCTACTTTTAAAGGAGATGAATTAAATTACTCACAAATTGATAAACATGCTTATCCATAATGAAGGTAATTGTCCCTTATACATCCATAAGGAATATCTTGATCTAGAAAGAGCTTGGAGAGAAGTGTGCCCATTGGATGACTGCACTTCAAGAATATGACTTGGAGATCAAGCCTGCCAAAATTGTTAAAGGACAAGGCTTGTTCTTATTAGCTTCCCAATCTAATGATATAGAGTAGGAACTACAATGGAAGAAAGAGGAAGATATATCTACAGATACTGTAAATGTTATTTATGTTTCATCCTCAGAATGGTATGATGATATTAGGTTTTTTCTTACTCGCGAGTATGCTCCTCCAACATTAGAATTCAAGAAGCATAGAGCTTTAATAATAAAAGAATCACCTTATCAGTTTATTGATAATGTGGTTTTTAGAAGAAACTATGATGGTGTTTTCCTTAGATTTCTAGGAAATACAGAAGCTAACAATTTTTTGTTTGAATTGCATGCAGGGCTTGTAGGAGGAAACTATTCAGGAGAAACAATTGCTCACAAGATCCTGAGGGATGGATATTATTGGCCAACATTATTTAAAGATGCATATGATTTTGTTTGAATATGTGAATCCTACGAGAGATGTTCTGGTAAGGTAAAGAAACCTTCCTTTCCTCTCCAACCTGTTACTATCCATTTTCCCTTCCAGCAATGGGGAATGAATTTAATTGACCCTGTTACTCCTCCTTCTTCCTTGCAACACAGGTCTATCCTTACTGCAAAAGACTATTTCAATAGGTGGGTAGAATCAATTCCCCTTAGAATTTCCAATACTAACTTGGTAATATATTTTATGGAGAGTAACATTTTCACTAGGTTTAGAATCCCCAAAGATTTGGTTTTAGATAATTCATCTTATTCTTCTTCTATTGATCTCACTCAGCATGACCTTGAAAAGGGGATCAAAATTAAATACTCTGCAAATTATTACCCACAAATAAATGGATTAGCAGAGTCTTCAAACAAAAATTTGATCAAGATCCTAAAGAACATTGTGGTCACTCACCATAAAAATTGGCCACAGAGGAGGTTGCGACAAAGTATAGACAGGTGGTGCGATTCGCCTTAGGTCCACATGCGATCCACATCCAAGAAAGATGCGATGTTGATAACCAATGGCTGAAAACATCATACAAGATGACATAAGAGGAACTGGACACCATTATCGATGAATGGATGGCATAATGGAAGGTTCTAGTCAGTGTTGATGACTTGTCAGATACTGAAGCAGGAGTACCACCAATCATTATTGTCAAGAAGGAGAAGAAGCAAGCGAAGATCTCTGAGGAGGAGGAATCACAAAAGGAATCATCCGCCACTTCAAAAGACTTAGAGTTGGACATGCCACAAGAAGAAGGAAAGACAAAGAGAATATTTGAACAAGGAGAAATAAGCAGTGCCCTGAAGATGACTGAAGATCAGAATAGTCAAATACTAGTAGTGATCACATTGCAGCCAGTATAAGTCAAGCAGAGGTGAAGCAACATTCGACAAAATACTTTCACCAAGTCAATGTATTGTTGCAATCCTTGATGAATGATATACTAGAGAAGGTCCCACATATAGACATGATATAAATGGAAACAAAAATTAGTACCAGCAAAAGGATATAGCTTGTGAAGAGTCCACAGCGGGCATTAGCGACCAGAAGTGACGACGTCGATGCGACTATGCATCAATTTGATGTGATCATCCTCAACATAAATGTGTTACCAATGCAGATGCTTACACAACTGCAAAATTTCTTAGGTTAAGGAATCACAAAACAAGAAGAACTTGTGCATGATCTTCTAGTCAAGATGTAGGAGCAGATAGAACAAGCAAAAGAGGAGATCGAGCGCATGAAAAAGGTGCAAGAGGAAGAGATGGCTACCAAGGAAAAGGACTTTGAGGATAGAGAGCGACTCGAAAGTGCCATTTCAGCCGCATGCAAACAAATTCCATACATTACTATGGAGATGTTTGTGGAAGCCAATATAGTGTGGCTAGGCCAAATAGTTGTTGACTTAAAGAAGGAAAATGAGGAGCTGCAAACATGCGTAGTACCCAATAGACCACCAAAGAAGATAGTGTTGTAGGGGATATCTACCTTATGACCAGGGCTTCTAGTGTCACCAACATACTAGGTTTTGGCTGTAGACATATGGGGCTATAGAAACATAAAACAAATAAAAAGGATAAAAGGGATGTGTACCTTATTACCAGCAGTTGATCCCAGCTTTATCCTCCTTTCTCCAATTCTCTCTAATCTCTAGACCTTCTGTACCTGCAAAAGAGATTGATATTTATCCACAAAAATCATGATTGTTATATAAATAAAGATGAAAGAATATAATTGCAAATAAGAACTAACAACAATACATTTCATAATTCATAACAATAGGAACATGTACAAAGACAAAGTGGAAGAAATTCACTCTTTATTCAGAAGTTGTAGGGAACATTACAACCATGTCTAAGACAAGCCTCTTTATTGACCAAGATACTGAGTTCTCTTGCTCCTCCTTCCATTGGATTCCTCTAGCGTAACCTTTCTCTTCAAATTGCTTCCCCTATCCTCCACCCATCCCCTATATTTATACTTGTTAATGAGGAGGCGTTACGAGGTCTAGGATGGTTAGGGAGGTTGGGGAAGTTATTATTCCAAACCCAATTGTCCTTAACTAATCATGTTTTATTTTTAAAATTTTCTTAAGGTAATCATAGGTGCATATATAGTGATCTCATGAATGATTCATGACTCCTATGAAAGCGACTCGTGAATGCAAAGTTGCATAGCTGAACCGCGAGTTGCATATGAACCTACCCGCGAATGACCCGCGACTTGTCAGAAGCAAGAGTCATGATTTCTATTTATAAACATGGGAAATACTGAAGAAAGAATTGTGTACTAAGGATTCTCTTCATCTATAGTGTTTGGGAAACTTCAATCCATGTTTTCCTTTTGTGTACCAACATATTGTGTGTCAGTACTCAGACAGAGAAGTGCCATTTCATCGTATAACAGATGTCCCCTAATGTATGAGGTTAAAGGGAAGCGATGGCTGAATTATATTACAAATATTTTATCATGGACTCCATATCAAGGTCACAGAGAGGTACCTGAAATAGAAAAATCATGCTCATGTACAAAATCATAATTGAGGATGCCATTTTCAATAATGTGGAACTCTAGCTCCTTTACAAGATTCATTTACATCCTAAAGTACAGGAAACAAGGCCATGTATGTTTTAGAATGGTGGATCAAAGCCACAATAGTACAATGATGAGTCTTCAATAGCTCAAAATAGTGTTGTGGGATCATAGCATAATCTTACGCAACTTAGGTCATATAGGCTATAACCTAATATATTCATCCATGATAAAAGGATAACATGGAAGATGAGTTGAAGTCGAACATGGAAGGATAACATCAGAGTATCAATTAAAGAGTTATGCTGACAAGACTGTTTCTCCTGCCATGCTTGTACAACTAGTAAACCTTAGTTCTAGGTTGGTTCCATTTATTATTTTCCCCCGTCCATCCAGTTTCATCTATTGTAAATTTATCCTATGACTTAGACTATTTGAGACTTGTGATACTGAATATATTTTCCCCGTTTTGACCTTTATGCATGATGGATCCCATGTTGTTTTGTGTCTCAGCTCTGAGTTTTGCAACAAAACTTGTTGATTCCTTGATCCTTTTGGGACAGGATAACCCGCTAGTGTTGGTTCATGAGCTTATGCGAGTTGGGTTTTGAATCCTTGACCTCTATGGTCAGTTGACCCTGATGTTTGGTCCAGACTATGGATATCCCCCCTAGTTTCCCAATAAGTTGTTACTAAACTTGAAGCAATATGTCTACCATCATTACATGCATTATGAGATGTATGCTATATATTATAAAATGTTATCCTGCAAATGAATTGCAAACTGTTTCTTTAGACACAAATAAAAAAGGTTATAAACTGAAATGGTTAAAGGCCCAAATAAAGCAGTGGATAAAAAAAATGCTAAATCTAAATATTGTTGGCCATATTATTGAAATGTAATGATTAATTTCTCATGGAGCCTATGTTTTTTGATGTGAGATGGAGTAAGGGACAACTAATTCTAAGTGTTCCCTAGGATCTCTTCACTGCAGTTTCTTATGTACTCGATGCAAGGGTCCAATAAAATATCCTCATGGAGCTTGGTATTTATCTTGGATCTGATTCATAGACATGATTGTTAAGGTTGAATGGAAATTTTTCATATCATCTCATCCACATGTGAGACACCATCATTCCCTATTGTTCAATCTATCATGCATATGCCACTTTGGTTGTGTGTACTTGTCATTATTCAAATAAATCACAAACTCAAAGTCAGTCAATATTCATTACCCTTTGCCTTATCCTTGTTTTCCATCCTCACCCATCAATAGCACATCATTGGAGCTTGGTTTTGATATACACCATTGGAACATTTTTTATCCTGAATTCTTACAGGATCATATTGATGCAATATCTCGCCTTGATTTTGGGTACTTTGACTTGGTCAACCCAGTTGACCAAGTCAAAGCACGATTTTCAAGGTAGTGACTCAAAATACAACAAGGTCTATATTTGTTCCATACATGCCCAGGACCAATACTATGGTTTCAGTTTTGAGAGTTTGGCCCTGGTTCTCCTGATAAGTGATTATTATCACTTAATTATTGGCCAAATGATTAAATTTTATTCCAAATGGAAGTATGTTTGGTTCTCCTAGAGAAGTTTAGTGTTCCACGGGGTATGAGTAGTCAGTTATATCATTATTCTATGCATCCATATCATCTAGAGTAGTCATTTTTCCCCAATTTTCACCTTGGATAGAGTTATGGTGGATTTATCATTTTCCATAGATTGTACCAATAGAAATGAACTAGAAAATTCATTGAAAAAAATGATTTGGCCTCCTAGGTATAGGAAATGGCTTTGAATTTTGGAAGATTATGTGTTTCAGCATCTTGGACAGTCCTCCAGTAGTTTTCAGTCAACAGATGTATGAATTATTTTATATTGGCTTAGTTAGTGAGGAAATCCCCCCAAGGGGCACCCCCTTAACTTGTCTATTGATGTATTTCATTGTTATATCATGTATTATGAAATTGTAAAGGGTCCTATGGTGAATTGTGCCCCTAGTGACCCCATACTATGTATTATCATGTCACATCTTATGTTATAATGTGAATTTCACTTTAGAGAGGTGTCCTTGAGAAAAGTGTGCCCTCTCTTTAACTTACTCACTTGATCCATGTATTAATCTATGTATTGTTGATATCAACCATTGATGATGTTTTAATATCAACCATTCGATGTAAAACTGATTTATGGTTTACATCTCTCTCGAACTATTTAAGAGAGGTGCCCCCTCCATTGTATTAAGGAGCTATGGCACCGAAACCGAATAAAGATATTTTGTCTAGGATTCCACTCCAAGTTCTTATGATATATTGATGATTTGTTGATTGGAATTGTTGGTATCCTACACTGAGTTTTCTTTTGGTATAGATCATGCATATTTTTCGTTACCCACTCATCTGCAAGTTGAAGAAGTGTGCTAGAGGAGGGCGCACTTGTGAGGGTACTCATTGTGATCCATCTCTTGGGTTGTCTGGTTCAAGGAGTGATTCTTTCTATAATTATTTTTCATTCCTGTACCTCCTTTATAATTTAGATCCTATTCGTTTTTCTAATCTTATGATCTCTCTCTGATTGGGCAGGTTGAAGAGGGCGTTAGGGTCATTGGTTGAAGCTGAATACTATCAAGATACTCT
Source organism: Pseudotsuga menziesii (assembly GCA_001517045.1). Lineage (NCBI taxonomy): Eukaryota > Viridiplantae > Streptophyta > Pinopsida > Pinales > Pinaceae > Pseudotsuga > Pseudotsuga menziesii. The sequence continues at coordinate 107,855 of LPNX011018897.1, forward strand.
CTTGAAATGCTCATTTGATTGGAAAAACAACATTATTCATTGTCTCATAAATCATCTACAAGATCCAGGTATGTGTCATAGGTAATGTATCCTTCTTTTACTTTATGCATGCATTTCCCATCATTTTCTGCATTAAAAAACCCTCATTTAGAAGTAGGAAAATCACCGAACGGATTTGCACCGGGAATTGGAGAAATTGGAGATATTGGTTTTGTCCAAAATACCAAAAAACACCTTTCCCTTAAAAACATCAAGCTTGGAATCCTCTTCTCATATCCAGGTACTGGTTTCAGACTAGGAGAAAATGCCCATGTTTGGCTTGCTGGTCGATTTCCTATGTTTTTGTTCCGGTTTCAGCTGGGTATTTTTATTGTTGAATCCTTTTACCCAAATATGTGTGTTGAAGCATTAATTTCATTAAATTAACTTCATTCTAGGAATTTTCCACATTTCTAATTAAACCCCCAGGGTCTCGAGTCTAATCATTTAAACAAACACACCAAACCCTAGATCTATTTTAAACTCCTTAAGTCACTAATATGATAGATTCAAGTAACATATACATATTTATTAAACACCCATACTCAAATATTCCTTAAATCGTGATTTATCCCTTAAATCTAGGGTTTCTAGCTCTCACCTTATGTATTCACATTTTTGGGCTTGATCTGGTGATTAGTTGTAGATCTTTCCTTTCAGGATAAGATCAGGTCTCCCCATTGTCACTCAAGAATTCAATGGCATAAAGTGAAGGAATCCCTAACCGGCGTGACAACCATCCATATTTTGGGGGTTATGGTTTTTGTAGGTCGCGGATTTGGTTTCATGTACCCTCTGTTATCCAATATTGGATTCATCTATCAGGGAAACTACAAGATCTGTGATAACATTTTTGGCGCCGTTGTCAGGGAGGTGGAAGCTTACCTTGGTTCATTATATGTACCTCCGGTGTCTGTGAATGTGTTTATGTTATTATTCATTCATATCACATCTAGCCTTAAATCCAGTGGTTGCATTTCAATTACTTAATTCTACACAATCATTGTATTTTATATATCTCTCCTACAACATTTTATTTTCGGTGACAACAATTTGTTCACCTAGAGACTCTACAACATGACTCCCCTGAGGGACCTACCCATGAGTATAACATCTGAAATCCCTTATTAAGAGATATGGCATTTTATGAAGAATTTTATTATGACTATGCACTTCCTGAGAAATTAACAGAAGCAATGAGTGAAATGGTTTCAGTGTTTTCCCTTTTAACCTAATAGTGTAAGGAGGACTATCTAGAATTTAACAGACCTCAAAACCATTATGACCAACCAAAACCTCAAAGGGTGAAAGAAGTTGGAAATAGTGTTAATTCGATTACTCAATCTCAATCTAAGGTTATCCATCAAAAAATCATGATATGTCTACCAAACCTAGGAATCCACCAACAAATAGCATGCCTCGTCGTGATGATAGCACTCCTTTGACAAGAGAAAAGAGCCCTAATCAAATAAAAGGAAGAATTCAATAGCCAAATATTCAAACAAATAAGGAAACATAACCTTCTAGGAAAGACATCATAACTACCCCATCTCATAAACCTACTGTTGTTAAGGGAAATATTTGGAAACCGCCTCCGAACGCTATAATTTTGAAAAGAGATCCACCCTTGGGACAATATTGTGTCTCACGAACCAATCAAGATATATCTTATAAGTAAGTTATCAAACCTAATGGTCCCAGTGTCACTAAAGAAGTTGGTCAAAATCCCATTCATTAAGGCCCAGGTCATGGAATTTTTAGGGTTGAAAGTAGAAGACAAGGAAAACACAAACCGATTTGGGTTGGATATTAATATGTCTCATTTTCTCAATAAGTTAAGCATGCCAGTATCGCTACAAGAGCTATTGAAAATGCCATCAATTCATAGAAATGCTGTTAAATATTTGGGAATACAACCTAAGACAAGGGTACCAAAACTAGTACCCATGGTAGCAAGCGATCCCTTGTCATGATTCAAAGTGTGATGAACAAGGGAGATGAATATCCTCCCTTTTATGTGGCCCTAGAAATAAAATAGTCGATTCTGCATAAATTCATGTTAGATTATGGAGCTAAGGTAAATGTGATTCCTTACAAGGTCATGAACCAGCTTGAGTTATCCACGACCCAAAAAATTGGAAATGTTTGTGGCATGGATTCATGACCTGTAGAGTGTAAAGGGGTAATTGAAAATTTAAAAATGAAATTTGCAGCTTATCTGGATGTTGAGATAACAATGAATGTATTGGTTATTGATATTCCTGATGTTTGGAGTATCCTCCTATCTAGAGAATGGGCAAAAATATTGGGAGGTAGTATTCAATTAGATCTCACTTATGCAATAGTCCCTATTAGTGAGACTTCCTCGAACAAATTAATGAATGAGCCACACATGATGGAGCATGTAGAAACTCCAAACCACTTGTTTGATGATGTTATGCACTCCACTGATGTTAGAAATTTTATGGTATTAGAAAATTATTGGGAAGAACTTATACCACATCCTTTCCCCCCTAGCAAAATTTGGAAGATGCATTTTGATGGTGCTAAATATCGACATGGTGTTGGATTTGGTGTTATCCTGGTTTCACCCGCAGGAGAAGAAACTTTGCATTCCTTCCATTTGGAATTTGATTACACCGACAATGTGGTCGAGTATGAAGCTCTTATTTTAGGGCTAGAACTAGCCAGAGACATGAAAATAAATTGTTTAGGTGTGATCCATGATTCTAACTTAGTCATCTCTCGGGTAAAAATTCAATTTGTAGCTAAAAACGATAGACTTTGTAGCTACCGAAATGCAGTATGAGATTCCATAGAGATGTTCGATGCTTTTTCAATTAAAGTAGACCCTCAAGATGAAAACACACTTGCTGATGCCTTGTCTGTGATTACGTGCAAATTTGAAATTCCTGAAGACCTAAAAGAAAATAAATTCAAGGTGGAAGTTATGTTTAGGCCATCTATCCCTAATAATCAAGATCACTGGAAAGTTTTTTATAATGATGCTCAGATAATCCACTTCTTGCATTGTATTTATTTTCCTCAAGATAACTCCATCACTTTAGAAGATCAAATGTGGAATCATTCGCTATGTGATATAAATTACATCGAACTATCTTTACCCTTGGAAAATCATTTAAATAGGCATGATGAGTATAAAGGGAGAATGGTTTAGCCTGTTGATGAGGTCATTCAAATAAACATAGGAACTCATGTTTCCCCTAAAATGGTAAAAATTGGTAAGAATGCTTCCCCCAAAGAGTGAAAAAAGAGATTGAAAATCTAATTCGGGAATATAAAGATGTTTTTTCCTGGACTTATGATGAACTAAAAACTTATGATCCGTCTATCATAGAACACACTAAGGAAGGATCCATACCTTATAGTAAAAATATTCGCAATTTAAATCCCAATATAGCCCCCCTTATTAAAAAGGAACTTGAACAAATTTTAGCTGCCGGAATCATCTATCATGTGAGGCACACAACCTGGGTATAAAATCCCATGATAGTAAGAAAGAAAAGTGTCGAGATTATAATATGCATAGATTTCAAAATTTTGAACCAAGATTCTCTCAAAGATAATTATCATTTACCCAATATGGAAAATTTGTTGCAAAGTGTCACTGGGGCTGGGATGCTATCTATGTTAGATGGTTTTTCAGGGTATGACCAAGTCCAAATTAGAAAGGAATACAGGGGAAAAACATCCTTTACCATTCCTTGGGAAACCTATGAATATATACAAATTCATTCATATTACTGAATGCGAACTCCACCTTTCAAAGGGATATGGATCAAGCGTTTAGTGATTTGATTGGAAAGATCATTGCAATCTATCAAGATGATTTGACAGTTTTTTCCAAGGAAATGGGTGACCATGTGAAGCATTTGAGGAAGATTTTTGATAATTTTTGTAAATTTGGAATCTCTTTAAATCCAAAGAAATCAAATTTTTGGATTGATGAGGGGAAGTTACTAGGGCATATTGTGTCAAAATATGGAATCTGAATTGACCCATAACGAGTGAAAGCTATCAACTCCATTCCTCCCCCCCATGATACTTTGTCTCTCCAATCCTTCTTTGGAAAAATTATTTTTGTACGATGATTTATCCCAAACTTAACAGAATTAGCCAAGCCTCTAAATACCTTATTAAAGAAAAATGTAAAGTTTGTGTGGGATAACAAGTGTGAAATTTATTTTTCAAAATTGAAGAATGCCATATCAACTTCACCGTTTTTGGAATGCCCTGATTATAACAAGGAATTCATGATTTATTCATATGCCTCAGATGATACAATCGCAATGGTTTTATTACAAAAGAACAATGAAAATCACAAACAACCCATAGCCTTCATGAATAAAAACCTTAGAGATGAAGAATTGAAGTACACTACCACCAAGAAAAAGGCCTATGCATTGGTCAAATATTTAAAGAACTTTAGGATGTATATTGGTTTCTCCAAAATCAATGCTTATGTACCATATCAAGCAATAAAAGATGTGTTATCCCAATCTGATGGTATCGATATACGAGGAAATTGGATTTCACGGATTCAAGAGTATGATTTGGATAGTAAACCAATCAAAATTGTAAAAGGGCAAGGCCTTGCACAACTTCTAACAGAGAAAGAGGTTACAGTGAATTGTGTAGAAGAAGATCATAATAACCCAAATATCAAACAGTAATGGTACAAGGACATCATACATTATTTCAAGAATTTAATTTGTCGTGATTATTTGGTTGGCCATCAACAAAGGGCCTTGAGGATGAAAGCATCAAAGTATGTTCTAACATGAGATGGTTTGGGCTGGAAGAGTCCTAATGGGATCATTATTAAATGTGTAAATCTAGAAGAATATAAGGTCATTATAAGATAAATACATTCTGGGTTGTGCGGAGGGCATTATGCACCTAGAACAACAACTGCTAAAATTATGCGGGCAGGATATTATTGGACTACGTCACATAAATATGTTCATCATTTTGTTAGTTCATGTCAGGAACATTAAATATTCTCAGGAAAGCTAAGATTGACTGCCTTACCATTGAATCCTATAATCGTTGAGGTTCCTTTTCAATAGTAGGGTATGAATTTTGTGGGCCTGTTTGATCAAAACTCAACTAACGGGTTTAAGTACATTTTAACTTGCATTGATTATTTCACCCATTGGGTTGAGGTTGTCCCTACCAAGAAGGCTACCACTGAAGTTATATTCAAGTTCTTGGAAGAAAACATTATATGAAGGTATGGTTGTCCCTTAAAATTAAACACTGATAATTCCAAATATTTCAATAAAATTGAAATAAATAACTTTTGTTTTAATAATGGCATAGTTTTGTCTCACTCCTCTAGTTATTACCCGCATGGAAATGGTTTAGCCAAATATAGTAATAAAAACTTGGTAAGACTTTTGAAAAGAAAGGTTGGAGAAAACAGAATAAGTTGGGGTAACAATTTGAAATACACCTTATGGGAATATAGAGCCACGATAAAAATATTTACTAGAAAATCCATGTTTGGATTAGTATAGGGCCAAGATTGTATCCTTTCCATCAACTTGCACATACCAGTCTATGAGTTGTTACATTAGTGTGCGTCTGACAAAGAATCTATGAGAGCCAGGATAGACAAGTTGGTAGAATTGGATGAAAAGAGAAGAGAATATTTTGATAAAACGGTAATCGAACGAGAAAGGATTAATGGCACCTTTGACCAAAGAACTTGGAATGAAGATTTCAAGGTTGGAGACATAGTTCTCTTGTGGGATAAGAATAAATAAAAGAAGGGGAAACATGGTAATCTTGATAAAATATGGATGGGACCATACAGAATCAGTCGAATAGTAGGAAAGGGGTCATTTTTGTTAGAAACCTTAGATGATGAGGAACTGGAGTTACTTGTAAATGGGAGATTGCTTAAACGTTATTCCCCCCCATAAACTATTATATTCACGATCAGTTAGAGTAGGTAGGAATGAATAAGCTCTATGAGTAGTAATTAAGTCAGTATTTCTATCTGATTAGCATTTGGGTCTTCTAGTTTTCAAGTTTTGTTGGTGTGTAGTTCTTTTCTGCATTTAAAATGATTAGATTAGAGTTTAATTTTCAGCACTTTACTTTACAACATCTATTTCTTGTCAGTTTATTTTTGCATATATTTTTCCCATACATGTTGCTCTGGTATTTCTTGCTTCCATGTATGTAGGTAATAGGTAAATGCTTGGAAAGGAAGCATAATGATGGATGTATTGGATTGCTTGTTGTTGATGGTGATGCGAACCAGATATTTCTGAGGTTCTCAAGCACTCTCTTCATTAGATAACTTGTCCCATTTGGAGCCAGATGTCATGACATATATATTTTTGCAGCTGGGATACCATGATGTAGCATAATATTTTATCACATATACATTTTTTGCAATTGGACTACCATGATGCATCATACAAACTTGTGTTTTATTCTATTTTGGGCTACTTTTCACATGGGGTATTAGCATGGATTTTTACAACTTTAACCATTCCAGAGCCTTGTTCATCAAATTTTCCTTTCCAGGACTGAGATTCAAGAGTCCATTGAGGTGCTTTTGGTGATGCTCTAGTTAATTTTAGCAGAGCAACTGATCAGAGTTGGTATACACAGTTATAGAGGGCTTATCAGTTGGATATAGGTATATTTGGTGAGATAAGGTATACATGTACTTGGTTTGATTTTTTATCTATAATGTATATCAAATGCCTATGTTTATCATGTTAGGATGATTGTAGTGGCCTATACTTATATCTACTATGGCTCTAACCTATGTTATGATTAATCAAGGGACTTGATGTAAAGACTGTTGCTCATGAAATACTTGTACAAATAGAAAACCTTAGTGCTAGGTTGGTTCCATTTATCATTTTCCCTCATCCATTTAGTTTTGTCAATTGTAAACTTATAATATGAATTAGATTGTTTGAGACTTAGGATATTGCATATATTTTCCCCATTTTGGCCTCTATGTATGATGGATCCCATGTTGTTTTGTGTCTTGGCTCTGAGTTGTGCAACAACACTTGCTGAAGCCTTGATCCTTCTAGGCCAGGAGAACCTATTGGTGTTGGTTCCTAAGCTTAAGTGAGTTGGGTTTTTAATCCTTGACCTATTTGCTCGGTTTCCCCCAATTTTTGGTGCTGACTGTGGATATTCCCCCTATTTTCCCAAGAATTTTCCATCTAAAACTTGAAAAAATATGTCTACCATCATTACATGCATTATGAGTTATATTCTATATATTATGAAATGTAAGCCTACAAATGAAATTGCAAACGGTTTCTTTAGACACAAATCAAAAAGTCTATGAAGTGAAATGGTTAAACACCCAAATAAAGAAGTGGATAAACAAATGCTAAATCTAAAGGTTGTTGTCCATCTAATTGAAATGTAATGATTAAGTCCTCACGAATCCTACAGGTTTTGATGTGAGATAGAATAAGGGGCAACTAATTCTAAGTGTCCCCTAGGATTTCTTCACTACAGTTTCTTGTGTACTCAATGCAAGGGTCCTAGAAACGATCTTCATGGAGCTTGGTATTTAGCTTGGATGTGAGTCATATTCATGATTGATAAGGTTGAATTGACACGTTTCATATCATCTCATCCACCTGTGAGATGACGTCATTCCCTACTATTCAATCTATCATGCATATGTCACTTTGGTTGTGTGTACTTGTCATTATTAGGATAAATCACAAAGTTAAAGTCTGTCAAAATTCATTACCCTTTGCCCTTATCCTTGTTGTCCATCCTCACCCAGCATTAGCAAATTGTTTACCCTTTGTAAGTATGGCATGGACAAGTAGAATTCTAGAAAATTTCCAAGATTCTTCAGAAGCAAAGGTACATCTTCCTACTATTATTATTATTTGTCACCATGATTATGAATAACTCATTTAAGATTTCTTTTGATATACACCATTGGAGCATTTCTTACCCTATATGCTTATAGGATCGTATTTATGTAGTATCTCACCTTGATTTTGGGTACTTTGACCTAGTCAGTCTAGTTGACCAAGTCAAAGCATGATTCCTAAGGTAGTGACTCAAAATAAAATATGGTCTATATTTGTTCCAAAGATGCCCAGGACCAATACTACGGTTTAAATTTTGAGTGTTTGGCCCTAGTTCTCCTGATAATTTATTATTATCACTTAACTACAGGCCAAATGATCAAATTTTATTCTAGATGGTAGTATGTTTGGTTCTCTTAGAGTAGTGCAGTGTTTCAGGGGGTATGAGTAGTCACTTATACCATTCTTTTATGTTTCCAGGACTTCTAGAGTAGTCAATTTTCCCCATTTTTCACCCTTGACATAGTTATGGTGGATTTATCATTTTCCAGAGATTGTACCACCATAAATGAACTAGATAATTCACTAAAAAAATTGATTTGGCCTCCTGTATTAAAAAAATGGCTTGGAATTTTTGCAGATAATTTGTTTCAGCATCTCAAATATTACTCTAGTATTTTTCAATCAATAAATGTTTTCATTATTTTATATTGTCTCATCTAGTGAGGAAATCCCACCAAGGGGCACCCCCTCAACTTGACCATTGATGTATTTCATTGTTATATCATGTATTATGAAGTTGTAAAGGATCCTAGGGTGAATTAATCCCCTATTGAACCCATCCTATGTATTATCATGTCACATATTATGTTATAATGTGACTTTCACTTTAGAGAGGCCTCCTTGAGCAAAGTGTGCCCCCTCTTTGAATTAGTCATTTGATCCATGTATTGATTTATGTATTGTTAATATCCACTATTAATGATGTTTTAATCTCAACCGTTGGATGTAAAACTAAGTTAGGGTTTATGTCTCTCTCAAACTATTTAAGAGAGGTAACCCCCCCCCCCCATTGTATTTAGCATATCTTGCACTGGAATTGAATAAAGATATTTTGTATGAGATTACACTCTAAGTTCTTGTGATGTACTGATGATTTGTTGATTGGAATTTTTGGTATCCTACACTGAGTTTGATTTTCGGATATATTGTGCATATTTTTCCTTACCCACTCATATGTAGGTGGAAGAAGCACGCTAGAGGAGGGCGCACTTGTGAGGGAACTCAATGTGCTCTGGCTCTAGGTTTCTCTATTTCAGGGAGTTTTTTTCATTTTTATTATTATTTCTCTAATTATTTCTTATTCCCATACTTTCTTTATAATGCACATCCTATTTTTGTTTCTGATATTCTAATCTCTCTCTGATTGGGTATGTTGAAGAGGGCACTAGGGTCATTGGTTAAAGCTAAATACTATCAAGATACTCTCATGAAACACTCATTTGATTGGAAAACCATCATTCTTCATCATCTCAAAAATTATCTACAATATCTAGTTATGTGTCACAGGTAATTCATCCTTCTTTTACTTTATGCATGCATTTCCCATCATTTCCCGCATTGAAAAAACCCTCATTTAGTAGTAGGAAACTCGCCGGACCAATTTTCACGAGGAATTGGAAAATTTGGCAATATGAGTTCTGTCCAGCATTCCAAAAAAACCCCTTCTCCCTTAAAAACATCAAGCTTGGACTCCTCTTCCCATATCTAGGAACTGGTTTCAGTCTGGGAGAAAACACCCATATTTGGCTTGCTGGTCAATTTCCTCTGTTTTTGTTCTAGTTTCAGTTGGGTATTTTTATTGTCGAATCCTTTTACCCAAATAGGTGTTTTGAAGCCTTAATTTTATTAAATCAACCTCATTCTAGGAACTTTCCACATTTCTTATTAAACCCCCCCAAGGTCTCGGGTCTGATCATTTGAACAAACACACCAAACCCTAGATCTGTTTTAAACTCCTTAAGTCATTGAACTTGATTGGAGTAAGATTTATGTATTCCTTAAACACTCGTACTCGAATATTCCATAAATTGTGGCTTATTCCTTAAATCTAGGGTTTCCAACTCTCACCTTATGTATTCACATTTTTGGGATTAATCTGGTGATTAGTTGTAGATATTTCCTTTCAGGATAAGATCGAGTCTCCCCATTGTCACTCGGGCATTCAGTGGCATAAAGCGGAGGAATCCCTAATCGACGTAACAACCATCCATATTTTGGGGGTTAGGTTTTTCATAGGTCACAATTCTAGTTGCATGTACCCTCTGCCATCCAGTATTGGATTCCTCTATCGGGGAAACTACAATATCTATGATAACAGAACCAAAACCATGCCAATGGTGGATAGGGATGCAACCACATACAAGGATTAGTCCTTGATATAATTGGGTGGTTTCAAGACGGTTGCATGTATGATGGCATGTTTGAGAGTATTGAACGCATGTTGCACCAAGTCATCCCAAACAAAAGGGATGTCCTTCTTTAATAAATGCATGAAACCGTGGGTTTTATCAGTATATTTACATGCAAACCATCGTAAAAAAATTTCTTTCCCTTGAAAACTTTGGAGTTCTATAATGTTTTTAGTGGCAGGTAAGGCCAAGATGGCTTCAATTTTCAGAGGGTCTATACCGATGCCATCCTTGGACATGTTTAAACCAAGTAGTCTACTAGTATCGACATAGAAAACACACTTATGTGGATTCAACCATATGTTGTAGTGGCAGCATTTGAGAAAAATGTCTCTCAAATGATCAACATGGTCATCGTGCTGCTACGAATGGGTATGAAAGTCATCAAGGTACGGTTCCACAATTTGTTTTATGTCATGCAAAGCATAATACATAGCGCATTGAAAAGTAGCGCCAACGTTGTTCAAACCAAAAGGTAGCTTCTTATAGGTAAAGGTCCCCCATGGGAAAATAAAATCCATTTGTGTTGATCATATGGGAGTATCTCTATCTATTTGTAGCCATAAAATCCATCCATGAATGAAAAGATGATGCTTCGGGTGTAGTTATCGATGATTTGATCAATGTACGGGGTGGAGAAATTGTCCTTCGGACAATCCCTATTGAGGTCCTGAAAATTGATACAAACCCTAATGGTGCCAAGTTTTTTGTTTACGGGGACAATATTATACACCCATTCAGTCAAAGGTACGGGGTAAATAAACCCAACCTTAATAATTTTCTCAATCTCTTCCTTAATGGATGTTGCTTTCTATGGATGAACTTGTCATAGTTTCTGACATACTAGTTTGGTGTTAGGGTAAGTCCTAATCTCATGAAAAATGATGGAAGGATCTATCCCTAGAATGTCTTCATATTTCCAAGCAAAAATATCCCTAAATTCTTTGAAAGGGGTCATATAAGAATTTAGCTCTGAAGGGGAAGAATTTTAGCCTATGTTGATGTACTCTTTGATTCTAGGATTCACCGATATATCGACCGGGATGGTCTTGGTAATGTTGCTTACCCTCGGACTCAACATCATGGATGAGTACTGGTGATTGAAGATTAGTTATGATATCAGATGAAACCATTGTTCCAAAATGGTCCGCTACCATCTGGAAATTGGGAAGGAAAGAGGATCGGTGATGTTGATATTTCCAAGGAATCTCGTCTAAAGACATGACTTCCATTATGGACTCATCAGAGGGAAGGGTATGAAAAATATAATCAAGAGATGGGGGGGTCTCTAACCAATATGGTAGGTGATACATGTCTAAATCCACCAAAAAATGATCATTGATGGTGGGGTGACTAGTGGATTGAATATCCTAATACATTTCTTCAAAATGACTTAGCGATGTGTAATCGTCAATTGATTTCCCTTTGTCTAGGGTGTCATAGCTCGAAGCTGAGATCATTTTCACAGATGCATTCTATGAAGGAGGATGGGGGTTTATTCAATGGAAAAACTATCATGAGCAAAGAGTCTTTTATAAGACCAACTCTTATGTTCTGATATTGTGAAGTTGAGGAAGTCAAGAGTGGAACGTTGTTCGCATAGTTGGAACTCATGTCTAGTGAACATAAATCTAGCTTATTAATGGTGACAATATTCCCTTGGAATGGGAATTGGACTACTTGAAATACAGATGAAGAAATGAATTTTATCAAATAGAACCAATTCCAACCTAGGAGGAGATTGTAATCTAGAGGAGCATCAACAACTTCAATGTGAATGGACATTGATTTTCCCCCAAGCTTGACTTGGAGGGAGGGTAGAAAGTCCATAAGGTTGAAAACCACAACCACTGAAGGCATTTAATGTTGTAGGAGAGAAATTAATTTCAGGAGAACTGATATCTCTCCAACAAGATAAAGACATGATTGAAGTCGATTCGCCCTCGTCTGAGACAGTATGAAGGATTATCTTCCCAATAAACTTCATAGATTATTGGAATGCTCATTGATGGGAGAGCCTAGACTTAAAATCATCCATTTTTAAAGTAAAGATATTTCTATTCTTAGGATCCATGGCTCCATGGATGGACAATAGGTTCTTTCTCTATGTGGAGCAGTTTTGGAGTACTTCGAGAGTAGACATGGAACTAGGTGCTTGATCCAAATCCTCAACTACGTTGTAATATTAGGTGGCATGTGTATTAGGATTGAATACATATTTTTGAATTGTACTCTATGGTGTTCGAAAAATGGTGTGAAGAATAGGTTTCGCGATATGAAGTCCCTTGGTAGGAGTGGTGGAAACTAGAGGTTTATTAGTTGAAGTGTCATCATATTTCTTGGCTAGAGGCAGGTCATAGTTATGAGATCTAGTGTTAATATCAACTATTTCACTAGAAATCATTTTAACTTCATCTATGGAGTATGAAGAAGACCCATGATAAGGATTGGTGGTCAATCAATTGTTGTTGGGTAGGGAAAGGATTTGTTAAAACTGTCAAAGCGAGGGTGTTTTTAAGAAATTTACTAACCTCCTCATGACAAGGACACTCCTTGGTAAAGTGGTCACTTCCACATATAAGGAAGGGGAATTTTTCCTTTCTCTCATTCTTGGTTTCAACATCAGGGTTTTTTGTTTTATTACCTTCCTACTGGTTCTTAGATTTCTTGGATTTATTTTTTCCTTTCTTATTTTCTCCTGAATATTCTAAGGATTGCACCACATTTAATTCGGTCAATAGAATAGGAGGGGAAGAAGTCTTGGGTTTTGAAACAGTATGATTAGTGTACACGACCAGTTGGTTTTGTTTTTCAAGGATTTGGTTGTTGACTATGTTTGGACAGAACCAAGAATGCCATTGACGGGTGGCTCCATTGAAGGTCTTAAAGGATTTGAATTCAAACGATGAGCATGAGGGATTAATTCATACAGAATGCCTGACTAAGAGTATACCAAGTCAAGGTACTCAGCATGACTGGTATCTTTCTCCTTGGTAATAGTACCTGCCATGGAAACATCCCTAGTGATGGGGGGAATCAAAGATTTGTAAACAATTCGATGAGTAACTAATCGGGAATAGCATCTTTTATCAACCTTTGTCGTCGGCTCCACTCATGTATATGATCAAGTATATGGGTGGAAGTGGTCTAGTGAAGTGAGTTCAAAAGGTCTATACATGTTTCATATCAAATTTGAAACTGGAAATGAGTCAAAAAGGTCATTTCTAGGGTATTCAAATTCTAGAAGGAATGTTGGGGCAGCTCAATATACCATTTTGTGGCCACCCTAATGAGGGTTCTATTAAAAAAATGGAGACAGATAAAACCATCCATCAAAGAATTATATGAGAACCACAAATGATATGTCATCATGTGGTTCTCAGATTCCTCACAGAGTTTACCATCAATTTTTTGTATATCAAAGGGTAACTTAATAGGGATGGTTAGCCACGAGGGATCTTGATGGATGGAGTCATTAATCAATCTAGACAAATCTGACAGATCTAAAGTAGCCAGAAATGGTAATTGTTGATTAGGTAGAGGGTACTGGTAATACTGATAAGGCATGTGTGGACCAATAGGTTCGTAATTTTATTGATAAACGGTTGTTATTGATGTTCCCATGACCAGTTGGTTTGGTGGTTGATTCACGAGTGACCCTTCTGAAGGTCCCCCAAGTGGTGGACCACTCGATGAAGGTGGGCCTCCTAGGGGTGTGCCTATAGGTGGAGGGGGTCCTCTAGCTAGTAGTCTTCGGGAAGGTGGGCCTCCATATGGTGGAACTTCAAAAGGTGGGCCTCTAGGTGTTAACCTCCGAAAGTTGGACCTCCAGGTGATGGACCTCCAAAAGATGGACCTCCAAAAGGTGTGCCTCCAGGTGGACCTCCATATCCTCTAGTATTATTTACAAGTGGTCCCCCAAGTATGGAGACATTTGACTAGTTAGGTTTCCTCCATGGGGTATACATATTTTTGGGGTAGGGCATTCCAATATAAACAACCCCTAATGTTGTAGGTTGATAATTTTAATTGAATATAAGTGGTTGATTTCCTAGATAGGTATAACCCCATGAAGGTTGAATAATGGTAGGTTGAACCCATGAACTTTGTCCCGAATAGGAAAATTGAATAACCACGTTGGTATTCATGGAAGGTATATTAACTGTCATTTGTCCTACAACAATATTTTTCCCCATACTAGAAACGATTCCCTTGGTTGGTAAAACAACTTGGGCTGGGGGTTTCCCCCCTATCATGGAATACAAATGGGAATTAGAAACATATGGGGGGTTTAGAGTGGGAGGGGTATGGATGGAAGGTTGACCTAGATCGTATATGACCAAATTCTGAAATGGTGACCCTAATTTAAGAGCCACATGAGATGGTGAAAGAGAACGCTATCCAAGGGGTTTATTTCTAAATGGTGGGGTAGAGGAGAAACACTCCTCCTACTTATGTTCTCCCCAATCCTATGCAAATGATCAAGAGTTCCCTAAATTGGTCCAAGGATTTATTCATTCATAGTGATTCTAGTTTCTCGTGGGGGGTAACATAAGGTAAACATGTGGTTCTGTATTCAAAAATGGCCTGTCCTAAATAAGTCTCCCAAAAAGGAATAGTTGGACTGAATTATGAGGCCACAGTATCATCCAATGGGTGGGTAAACACCCAGTCTCATGCACCAAGTTGAACCTCCATTCAAAAATAAAAGGGGGTGTCTTCTACAGAAGGTTGTTGAACTACCACAATATTTTCAAAGAAATAAATTTCTTCCTCAAATCCAGTAACCAAATATCCTTCTACATGTGACTAATTCATATCTGGTTGGTCCATGGCCTCCCCTTCACTTTCTTCTACAACGAAAGGAAACTTAGGTGGTAAACCCTGTAGCCTACGAGATCGTCTCACAGGTAACTCAGCCAGAATGTTGGTCGAATACTTCTACTCTAAATTTTTATACAATGAAGAGATCACACACAAACAATCCTAATCAAGATAAGTTCATAGGAAAACTTAAGTGATAAAAGGGGCTAATGAGAATCAGTTCATCACTACGATTTTCAAGTTTTCACAACTCACGATATACCCTAGGGTCCAATGGTAAAACACAACAAGGAGTATTAGGACTGTACCCTTTCCTGAGTACCTGACTACCTGGATGACACGTGCATAGTAGCTCCCCAATCATTGTTCTTGGTGTATTGGTACAACAAGACATCCAAAATAATAGTCTCAATAGGTATGGGTTTCCTAGGGGGGTCTCCCAATATACACAAGGTACGTGGGAGCTCAAATCCATTTTAGTGATGTCTGATGCACAACCATTCGAAAGGGGCCTTCCAATATACTACCGAGTACGTGAAGAACTTTTTAATATACCGTAAAGGTACATGAAAATTCGTTCTATTTATCGGTCAGTACATGGAAGAACCACATGATCCATGATATGCAATGCAGTACAGTAACGACAACTCCTATGTTTATAGACGTCAGAACACATCTTCTAACCTATCACTCAACTTACTAAAAAACATATAACCTAAGCTATCGTTGATTTTATCTTGATTGTTAGTGATTTTTTTTGGAATATGGATCAAAATGAAATATTAATATCTATATGCAATGCAAATTCTCTCTTCGATGAACACTACCTAGAGTAAGGGAGAGACTTTTTCTTTTTCCAAGCAAAAGTACTATGCAATTTTTAACAATTTCACCTTCAAGCTTCTCAAAACATTTCCAAACACACAACAATTTCCAACACGAAACCTAGAATATCTGTGAGATGAAAGGGAAAGAAAAGCTTATAATGTATAAATGCCTATACTTTCTTAACCAAATGCACAAATAAATCTTTTAATCACTCAAGAAAACCAAAAGAAATCAAAGAAAACAAGAAAATATTTTTCATTTTTTGACGTAATTTGAAAAAGAAAAAAACTAAAAGACCACACACAATGGAGTGTAAGAAACTACAGAATTCCTTTCCTACAGATCTAAGATAGTTTTCATAAGATCAAGAAACAAACTATGGACCCAAGACTAAAATTCACACACAATTTTTAATTCCAAAGCTTCTTATCAACAAAATTTTGATATATGAACTCAAAGAGGAAGATCAGGCTAAGACACAAAAACAAGCCTCAAAGAAAGGGATCGCTTACCTCGGCGCATAGTGAAGGGTTGCACCAGGGCATTAGCATGGCATCAACACTCTTTATCTACCAGTGAAAGGAGTTAGTGGCACACAGTGATGAAGAAAGACATGCATCAGTGGTGCTTTGTGGTAGAAGGAAACATGCATCAAGATGTATATGATGTTTTGTCAAGCTTACCCAAGAGCATTGAAAAATCTAGAGATCTAGGATCAAGCTGGAATGAAAGTGAGCAAAAATACACACCATAGAAGGCAACAGAAAATGTAGCAAGGTGGATTACTCACATTAACAACTTAAATGAGAAAGAAAACAAAATTCACAAGTTTGCAATCAAAAGTGACATAAAAAATCCAAGATATAACTAGATATTCTCCAAAATCCCATTGTATTTGTCCCCAGTATGGTTACCAGGAAGATTTCAATTAGTGCAGGCATAGTTTGTTCCCCTAGCTTGCATGGTGCAAGTCTAGAATAAGAGGACACGACATTATATCTTCTCCCTAGATGACTGGTCTACTTGAACGACAAGCTCTATTTACCTTGAATGAAGAAGGTGGTCCTTGTTTCATAGATCCTTTTTTGATCATCTGTACTTGCAAAGAACACAGAAAACAAGACAAGACATGAGAGAAACAAGATAAATCAATGATCTATACTAATGATCAAGTCAACTAGTAATAAACAATTAACATGGACATGAATCATTTATGGGAAAGGGAAATTCTTTTGTATTAAGGATGAGAAAAGAAAGCTACAACCAAAGCCTTGATGTCAAATATTTTCCTTTACAAGGTCTTTGACTCACTCACACTGTTACACCGAAATCTTGTCCTCTTGATCCATGTGTCAACCCTTTTCCTAATCCCCAAATTTCTCTCTACTAAAGTTGATTGATATTGAGGTTGTTTCTACCCTTTTTCCCTCTTTAGGAAGGTCAGCACTCTTTCCCTTCATGCTAGGTGCATCGAATGTTCTTTTTCCCTTCATTCTAGGTGTGTCGGTGTCGGCGTTCTATCTCTTACTACTAGGTGCACCAACAATGATCTTTCCCTTCATGGAAGGTGCGCCGATGGCATTTTGAGGGAAACAAAATGGAGCTTCGAGACCCTTCTTGAAGGTGGATGAGATGGAGATCTATCCCTATCATTTAGGTGATGTGGCATTTGATTCCTAATCTATGGGGAAGATCCCTTAGACCCCTCCTCCTAATCCTCAACCTACTTTATCCCTTTAGCCTTATAAATTAAACCCTCTCTCCATTTGGAAGGGAGGAAGGACTATGGTACTCTTATACTGGTGGAATTTCTAGGTGATCCCTATCATCCTTTCGAGGCTTGGCTTGGATTGTTGGATGTAAAGTTGCATCATTAAGGATAAGTTCTAGCATTCCTTCTTTTATGTAATTCTATGTATATCCTTGATTACATTAATACAAATCTATTTGCATAAATATTATTGTGTTGATGATGTTTAGAACTTTCTTCCTTAACTATTAGCTTATATCAATTCATTTTTGGATACACTTGTGTTGTTTGCTTGTTTCTACTTTCTTTACAGGGTTTTGTAGCTTGAGATCTGAAGATTCTAGAGCTTGGATCAACAAAAGGAGAAGAGGATATGCATATTTTAGCTAAGTTATCTATCTATGGCTTTGCATTTCTGATTGATCTAGGAAAGTAGATTGTATTTTGTATTTGATTTTTTCTAGATCCACTTGGACTAGGGATATCTAACTTAAGTCCACTTGAGTATATTTATTCGATAACAAATTTGGCGACCATGCCGAGGAAGTGCATAGATCTTATTTCTTTTGTTTTTGATTTCATATCTGGTTATCAATCCTTTTTCTACTCTCTACAGACCTTCCATTCTTTATTTTTTGTCTTTGAAGAGTGTCTTTCATCCTCTTGATTCTCTTTGGATAACTATTAGACCTTCTTCCCTTATCCTGTAGGAAATCTAGCTTTTACCCTCTGTTTCTCCACTGGTGCACCTGGGTTCTATAGACAAAGCACCACTGGTCTGATTTTTTAATTTCATAAGTGTTGGCTCATAGGTGATCTTTTCCTTAGGAGATAGTGTGTAGTCAGCACTCTTATGTAGCCTTATAGGTGCACCTACCCCTCATAGGCACCCTTTTCTAGTGTAGAAAGTGTGCCTGCCCCTCTTAGGAACTCTGGTGCAGTATAGGGACGTGCGCAGACCCCTTGAAACTCAGTTTTTAGCCTGATTTTCCTTCATTTTTGGGTTTTGGTTTTATGGAGTTTGGTTTTTAGGTTGTATATGATAGTCATACACCCCCTAGAACCAGCATTATATTTGTTTGGAGTTAATTTTGTTGATTTTTGGATGCTTTACTCGTCAAGTGAATGACTAGGTTGTGGTAGGAAATTTCAATCCTCCACCTGTTAGTTCATCCTTTCCATTCTAAATCACATTTCTAGACCTCTTCGGATCTATTTGGATTCTCAAATATGATCTCCAAACCCTTCCTCCCCTCGGTCATTGAGTTTTTATTGCACTTTGGTTGTTTTGGAGCAATTCTTGATTGTTTTGGAGTTCTTTGGGTGCTTTTCATCTTCCTTTTGATTTCTGAATAAATGGAGCATTGTAGATATGTTCTCATTTTATATTTATAGATATGAAAAGAGTATAGTTATTAGGTTTCATTTTGATACATACATTTGAAAATCAAACTGCTTCTTTACTTTGTTTTGTGCATTGTTAAGATGTGTTGTATATTTGATTTCATTTTCACTTTTTAGACTATTATTGTTAGAAGTGAACTCTAGGAAAGAATTATTCCTTTATTTATTGTTCATATCCATGTTTGTTTGAAGAGAAAACTCAATCAAAAGTGAAGAAAATTATTAAAAAAAAACAAGCCAAAAAAATTTCTCAGGGGCTCATGCCCCCGAACCCCTAAGAACTTTCAGGTTGGGGGGGTGGACCCACCCCCTAGGAACATGTATGAATCCATAGGTGTTTTCAAGAATTGTGATTGATGTTAATATTTGAAGCTTCATAGTTGGATTTGAATAGAACTTGGTATTCTTAGATCTCTGATTTATGTCTTCTTTAACAAAAAACTATTTCCCTAGCTTAAGTAGTTTTCATCGAAAGAGAAATGTGCATTTTTATGTAGCTAGGATTTGCATTATTTTTGCATTTTTTGTCTATACATCATGCATCCACTTAACGAATCAAGCTAAAATCAATGTATATTAGGTTTAAAATCATTTAGTAACTATGTGTAAGCTAGTGACATGTTCCGTTGTCGTTAAGCGTGGTAGCTGTCATTTATTGCCTGCACTGCAATCTGGGGTCTGCGTGGTTCCTCCATGTACCATCGGTATATTGAACGGAATTTCACGTACCCTTGAGGTATATTGAAAGGTACTTCATGTACTCTATTGTATATCGGAGGGCCACTTTCGAACAGTTGTGCATTAGATAGCACCACTACAGAGTTGAGCTCCCCTGTACCTAGTGTATATTGGGAGACCCTCTTAGGATTCCTGTGACCAACTGAGTCAACCTTTTTTCCATCTTGGAATCACAGAGCTATGATTCCTTGATAATCCTATGAGAGCTTTACATTTTCATCCACTCCTATTCACACAGTTTGCTTGTTGCTTTTAGACTTGAGTAGTGCTTGTTTTTTGTGGTACTTCAGAGATTCTTAGAGAGCTCAGATATGGGAGATTTTCTCGATACCACCAATCAAGAGAACCATTTTTAGGGTATGTATTTTTTTTCTCCCCATTGTGGAGCTTTTGGTCCTTCATTTATGGCCACTTTGAACCTTCCCAGATTGACTATAGGATTACCTATGTGGTTATTCTCCAATCCTATTATACAAAATGCACCCTTTGCGTCGGATCATGGTCCTTTACCACATGAGCATCAACCTCATGTAAACCCTTCTCCTTCTTCCTCTAATGTTGAATCGACTTTGATTTCTTCCTCTTCACCTATTGAAAACTATAATGTTGGTAAACGGGTGAGTAAGAAGAAGACCAAAAGGAAGGCTAAGAAGAAGAACACTAAGAAGAAGGTCATAGCTCCAACCTCTAATATTCATGTTGGAATCCCACCGGCCACTGGTCATCATGATGGGAGTATTGATGTACCTATTTTAGACACTTGTAAACCTAAGTTCCCTTGTATACTTTGCAAGGGTGATCACCTTCTCAAGGATTCTCCCGGTCTTTCCCTTGTGTTAGAAGTGTGGTCTAAATAACCTGTGTCATCAGTCTCTAGTCATCATGCTGATGATGCCCTGTCAACCAGTGACTCTTTGGTTAAGAGTCAAAAAGTAAAGGTTAGATATACTTTATTTCTATGTAAATATATGCATCGTACTTACCTATTTCCTCACATGGATGAAGCTTCTAAGTCGTTGGAAGATATTACTGTTCCTCAGTAATGGCTTCCAACTAGTTATCGTAAGTTTCCCTTTGACATCCCATTGGTTGATAAAGTGGTTGATCCAATTCCATCCTTGGTCGATCCCACTCTTCCTTTAGAGAGTTAAGTTAAAGTGGTCAAGTCTATGTCATCTCCACCCGATCCCATTCTTTCTCCAGAGAGTGTTGAGACATAAGTAGTTCCTTCGACACATTCTTTATCTTGTCTCTCTCTTCTAATCGAGAGTGAAAACCATCCAGCTAAAGTTTTCGTAGTTAGTTCCGATTGTTCTATGCAAGAGGAAATTTTGTATCTTTCAATAGAACCCTCTCCAAGTATGAGGTTATTTCCTTTGACTAGAGTAACCTAACAGAATCTCATCTTCATTTGAGTATTCCTTTCCAAATAGATGTGCGAATTACCGCTAAGAGTATACTTCTCACTATTGTTGAAGAAGGGGCTTCTATTAGCATTCTATCCTCAACTTCTTAGCAAGCCATAGGTTCTCCTTTGCTTGTGCCAGATAATGATCAAATATTGGAATTTTAATCGAACACCCATAGCTCCTTTATGGATCCTTCCTCAGTTTCCTATTACTTTGGAAGGAAAAACTGTCTGTATCAATGTTATGGTAGTCCAAGGTCACTTAGATTTTAATCTGCTCCTTGGGCATGATTATGTTTATGCTATGAAATCTATAGTGTCCACACTCTTTCGAGTGATTCATTTTTCCCATGATGGGAATATTTTTACCATTTATCAACTTTCCTTCGTTGAACCCAATCATCATATGACTCCTAGTCATCAAAATTCCCTAAATGTCCCACGTGTTCTTGTGGTTCCTTCCCCTTGTAGTTAGCTTCTTCCCATGATAGGTAAAATGGGGGGCATGGCTCCAACCTCTGGACATCATACTGGAGTTAAATAATTAGATTCTTATGTAAGGGGTAAACCCTCCAACCTATTGACATCATGTTAGCTTAGAACTATTGCGAGCATAGTTCCCTTTCTATGTCAAGCTCGTTAAAAAATGAAACAAACATGCTGAGCATAGTTCCCTTTCTGTGTCAAGCTCATTAAAAAATGAAACAGATTTTGTGAGCATAGTTCTTTTCTCTATGTCAAGCTCGTTAAAAAATGAAACAGACATTGCGAGCATAGTTCTTGTTCTGTGTCAATCTCGTTAAAAAATGAAATAGATAGATGTGAGCAAAGTTCTCATTCTATGTCAAGATCGTTAAAAAATGAAATGGATGTCCTCAAGCATAGTTATTTTTTGTTTCAAACTCGTGTAAAAATGAAACAGGTCCCCACAAGCATAGTTATTTTATGTTCCAAGCTTGTGTAAAAATGAAATAGGTCACCTTGAGTAGTTTTTATTCTTGGTTTGAATCTCGTTAAAAAATAAAATCGACCTTGAGCATAGTTCCATTTTTCGTGTCGAGCTCATTAAAAAATGAAATGGATTCTTCCATTGTGTCAAGACTCAATATTTGAACCTTCATTTCATCCACTTGTAAAGCAGACAAAATGAAGCTTAGGGGGCATGTATCCACCCTTTGCACATCATATTGGCTTTAAAGTTACTTGACAGTTATACTGGGGGAAAGTACCAACCATTAGACATCATGTTGGGAAATCACCCGTCAATGGAAGTCATTTTGAGCATAATTTATTTTACTTTTGAGCTCGTTAAACTATGAAACGACTCTTTGAACATAGTTCTTATTCAGTTCCAAGCTCGTTAAAAATGAAGAAGATACTCTGAGTAATATTTCAACTGATCTTAGAGCTCCTTAAAAAAAGTAAGATGGTGTTGAGCTTACTTTTCATTTTTCGTGCTCTGGTTAAAACATGAAAACTTGTTTGAGCTTACTTTATTTCTTTTTCATACTCTAGAATCAAACATGAAAAAGGTTCCAAGTGCCTTGTATACCTTCGTCATGCTCGTTAAAAACTCAGTGAAGAGGTATCGAGTGTACTTTTACTATTTTTCAGAATCCTTAAAATTGGATTATGAAAAAAGAACTCGTTACAGAGTTATATTTAATCTATTTTCAGTCTCCTTAAAACACAAAAATATTGCCAAGCGAACTTGTTACGTTCACGCTTGAAAAAGTATCAGAACGGTTGACTATTTGGTGGTAGCTTATCTCTTTCTTGGACCGACTAGGCCTATTTATGAAAAAGGACCCTTTCGAGTCTTCTTAGTCATTTTAAAATCTATAAACATGAAACGACAAATGAGTTTACTTTCATCAGACTCATAAAATCAAATGATGAAGGGCCCCTTTCTCAGAATGAACCTCTCTTTTCTCAAGTTCATAAAACATATGAGAATGGACTCATTGCTTGATGAGCTATATCGAGCATTTGTTACCCTTTTCCAGCTTGTTAAAAAGGAAAGAGGCACTCATCCTTCATGATGGGGAAATTAAGGAAAGAGTTTGTATTTTGTTATGACAGTACATAGTCACTCTTGAACGTGGCACTCATTTGCATATGCATTTCAGTACTTGGGTAATTTGTTTGTCTTCAAGTCTTGCTAATTCCTAGAGTCTTCTTACTCCTTTGAGTTGTCCAAGAATACTCTCACCATCAGTTGCATTGGGAGATTGGTATCATTCTCATGTTAATATTGCCAAGTCATGCCATGCCCATGTTCAAGAGAAATTTGGTCATATGTTGACTGTCTGCAGTCAGTTTATCTTCTATCATTTTGGTCAAATCTGAGTCAGTATCATACATCACTCGGTTGTCCAGTTTACTCCAAAACATCTTTGATCTTGTTTCATGTCAATGATGGGGGATTCATCATGGCCCTCATTCAACGAGTCTATTCCTGTCGAATTCAAATCCTTATCCAAAAATTAGACTTAGAAACCAAGTCAAGTACCTTGGGCATGCATGCCTTAATGGCAGGTTACCTCGCTTTCAACATGAGTTTACATCATTGGCTCTTTATTGAAATATCTCATCGAATGTTCAAATTCAAGTCCTTTATTCACATTTGATGGTATGTACTGAGATACCTTGGGAATCATTGACATAAATGGTGATTTCCCTTGCGCTTGTTAACAGTTTACATCATTGACTCATAATCAAGTGGTTTCTACCATGTTCGATGTCAGGACATTGTAATCACATAGTTAGATTCGTATCGTTGTGGGTTCGCTTTGAAGACCCTAGGTTGTTAGATATATTCATCCAGGTTGCGATGGAGTTTTTTTTAGTCACATTACATGGATCCACTTTTGTATTGGTTTTGGCTGTGTTATTATCTCATCATGGATATTCGCTTGTGTCTAGTAGCCATGATTGTGTTCAGTCGGTATCTACCACCATGGATCTGGATTGTATTGTTCGATAGCCATGTTATGAGTTATATGAGATTTCAGTCAGTCGTACTGCAGCAACTTCTAGCCAACATTCTTGCCTTCGATTTCTTCACTTTACAAAGAATTCACCTATTGCATTCCTCTAACTTCATGCTTTGGGGGGCATTCTGTTACACCGAAATCTTGTCCTCTTGATCCATGTGTCAACCCTTTACCTAATCCTTGAATTTATCTCTACTAAATTTGATTGATATTGAGGTTGTTTCTTCCCTTTTTCCCTCTTTAGGAAGGTCGACGCTCTTTCCCTTCATGTTAGGTGCGCCTGTAGTAGGGATTTCAACCTAGCTACAGGCAGGAACAACTACCTTCTGTCTATAGGACAGAATTTTAGGGTTCCTATTGGTTGAAAGAGAACCTACAAAACAACGTCAGACCTAAGCTATGAAACCCTACATGAAACAGTTAGAAAACAAAATATGGATGCAAGAAATCAAGGGAAAACTTGCAACAAAGCATTAAACTACAAGCCTGCAAACAAAATAAGTTAGAAAACTACAATAAAAATGAAAGAAAACACAATTATACCTTCAGTATTGGTGAAAATGGGCCACCATTCCCTAGATGTGGAAGAACCTCTCTCTTTGGGATGGAAGCTTGGCTTGTGGAGAAATGGAGAAGAGGGAGGGTGAATGGCTTAAGAGAAAAAGGGTCTCAAGGCACTCACACGGGCAGCATAACGATGGGGAGAGGAGTGTCTTGAGAGTGACCCCCACCCCTTTATTTATAGCTTTTTTATAGATATTTAGGGTTTTAAGCCCCTGGTTAGGATTTAAGCCCCTTTCGCCCAATTCTTAGCTCCTTTGGGAGTTTTAAGCTCCTTTGAGGGGTTTTAGCCCCTTTTTGGAGGTTTTAGCCCCTATGAGAGCTATTTTGGCTCTTTTTAGGGGGTTTTAAGCCCTTTTTCATATTTTTGAGCCTTAGCAAGGGTGTGGGGGTCAAATGAGGGTTGTACATAGATGTCTTTGGGTGGTGTAGGTCATGTAGAGATCATTCAGGGATTTTTTGGGTTAACATATTTCCCCCTGATGTGTGAGGGCAGGAGCTCATCGTATGGTCGATGAACATCATAGTATTTTTTGGGGAGAGGTGGTTCTTCCTGGGCTAGGGCATGGTGGCTTTTGGTTTTTGTATTAATATGGTTCCCATCAATGGGTGAGATACAAATAATGTGTTACATTTATATGGACGAGGCGGGCATCCCCATGCTCGTAACGATGTCAAAACAATACTGTGACCTAAGCTCTATAGTACAAGAGTCGATCATGTAAAATTGTTGTTACATTAGTGGTTTCCTCAATGAGAGGGTGAATAAAATACTGATCTAAAGAACTGCTACATTGGACCCATGGTATTCTCATGGAATGTTATATCTTCATGATTGATGGTCTGTTGGATCTGGAATGGTACATAGTTTACTAACGGAGAGTCAGAGTCTCTGTGGTACAAATATGTTGCATCAATCATAAATCTATATAGAAGCACTGCTGGGGCTTCTGAACACTGTCTCCAATGCAACCCAGAAATCACAAGGGACATGAACCTGTTTGGGTCCCTCGAATAGACTCATCAATGTGCTAGAGTCAGGTGAGGGGTCTTCGACCAAATACTACACTGACCAATACCTTGTGCGAATCTCAATGGTGCGATGATGTAGCTAGAGTCAAGCACATGAGAAACAACCATCCTGAGAGGCACTAAGGAATCCTCTCAAGTGGTCCAAGGAACTCATCAATGAGGTCAATGAAACCAGGATACAGGGACCTCTGGGTCTATCCTATGGAATATGTGTGTTGTCGACGATAGAGGGCTACCTGCAAGTGACCAAGGCAATGGTGTTTCCTTGACCAGAAGCACGAGGGAGATAACCAAAATATGTGAGGCAATCTGAGGACTGACCCACTGAATGGGGGGGAGGAGTTGAATAGAGGCAGGGAATCACAGTGGACTCAAAATTTCTTTGTTCAAAGTATGACGGTAGGACAGACCAGGCAACAAATGAAATTGACTCATGGAAAAGGGATCATAGTTGTAATACCAAGAATGTAACTACAGATGGGAAATGCTTGGGGGAGGTATACACTTTTGGTATTGATGGGATCCAAGGAAGACACATCACAGAGTACTCTGAACAAAGGAGACCCAAAGAGGGAATGCTGCTAAACTATTATATGTGGGGTGGTGTCTAAAGACACTGTTGTGGTACGATCTCGTGGATTTTTAGCGAGCCCAAGAAAGTAAATGCTCAATGGTGCTTTCAATTTTAGAGAGTCTGAAATCTTGAAGAAGACTCTAGTGGGGGCTCTTTTTCGTTGGTAGTATCCTGTTCACGACAAAGGATAAAAGTACACATAGGAGAGATCGCCCATCCTTTAGGGGATGAGAGACTTCTTTACCATTGGTAGAAATGTTAAACCTATACTAACTGGACGGTCATTCAAATACTTTTACGAACATGAACGAAACTAAGTTTGCTCGTAGATATTTTCTTGATGAGAAGGCTGGAAAAGAGCTTAACGACAACCCATGGTGAGATTTTTCATAGAGTTTGGCCCCTCTGCCTGAGAAAGCATAAAAGGATGCAGAGGGGAATGGTCTTGGCTTGAATGTGCCAAGGTGGTCCTTGTCATATGGTAGTCCACATGGTTCACAAAAGGAGATAAACAAAACGATGTAGATTCCTTCCGTATACTTTAACTATCGAGAAAGGAAGCAGTTACGCTCGAAAATATTTTCATTCTTTTAGGAGTTAGAAAAGAGCTTAAAAGAAACTCTGGTATGGTCAACCGATCGAGGGGACACTGATGGTGCCCCCATGTCAGGACAATGGACAATGGTCCAAAAATCATCCATGCAGTATGGATGGAGAAGGTGGCTCTTAAAGATACCAATACATGCAAGGGATAGATAGCGACAAAGGCATGCAAGTTGATGCGACAATGGCATGCAAAACAAGGTTGCTCTCAAAAATAGGTTAGGAGAGTCGTGTGTGAGTTCTGGTGGATGGACTTGACTACATATGGTGTGAGTGTAAGTCTGGAGGCAGTTATATGCCAAATGCATGCAAAAGAAATGATCCACCATCCAGGTGATGGTTTGGATACCCGTGTAAGGTGCGTTGGCCAGATTAGACAATCATATGTTGAAGTAAACTGATGTGCCTTCTAGGGAAATGGTCTGGAGTCTCGCATGAGTTGCGGTAGGAAAGTATGATGCAAGTACTAGTTTGTAGACACTTGTATTACAATGTGTTACGTAAACTGAGGTAACTTTTGGGAAGTGGTCTCAAAAATTACTTGTTAAACATGAGACAATGATCTCATTAGAATATAGGGGACAGAATTTTGAAACCGGTGGTGCAAATGGCATCCTAAATGGACTTCGTATGGCCTGGTTATGCGAAAAGGAAGAAAATAGGTCAAATGGGGCCTATAAATGGGTGGGGACCATTGTGTGAGGTGTCATTGTTACTATTCACTGCTAAGTTGGAGAGGTGGTCCCTGAATTTATTTTTCTGATTTCTCTTGTTTCAACCACGGTTTCGAGATCCACGACTTGCAGGTAAGAGATCTTGCAAAATCTATCCTTTTCAGTGGTTTACATTTTGAATTTTCTCATCCAAGGGTCCTCTATGAGCCTATTAGGGTCTCTACAAGCCAGGTCACACCTTTCATGGGTAAAAGAGCGACTAGGTCGCACCTGTGAGGCTATTTTGAGTGACTTGGTCGCTCTTTTTGCCTAGATAGGTGTGACCTGGGCCCTGGGTGGCCCTTTTTTTTGCTGAAAGTTGTGGCAAACAGCTGTGTTTTGCTTGTGCAGGATGCCTGAGATTAAGTGGCATGAGAGAGATTGTAAATACCTCCAAGGGGCGGCATTGCGGAATGGGAATGTGCGTGGTGCACTGGCCCGTTGTGGATTACTGAAGTTTATGTATATTCCTCTTATGAAGAGCTTGTGTTTACTACTACAAACTCTGGTAACCTTTTGGGACATTAGGGAGGAGGCCTTCATGATCTAGGGGCAGTGTATTGAGATTATGTTCTTGGATGTATACTTTTTGACTGGGCTCCCTATGTTGGGATTTGTTGGTGACTTGGCGTCAGTGTTGTCTTGAGGGGAGACGTTGAAGGATTTATGTGATAGGAATGTTTACGCTACTGCGTATGTAAATAGCTCACACATCTTGACATGTGACATTAAGGACTTTTCAACACGAGCGGTGAATACACTATTGTTGCGTATCTTGGGTTCCATGGGGAGCCACAAGATATCTAGAGGGCAGCTGCAGTTAGTAGAGTGTGCCATGAGGGGCACTTACTATGGGTGGACCCAGATGTACCTTCTGGTTGTTCGGCGTCAGCTGAAAAATGCGAGGGAATCTGGGGGAGGATTTTGTTTTGGATCCTTTTTATGTGCTTTCTTTTTTGAGAAAGCACCTACTCTGCATCCGCATCGAGCAGTGCAGGATGGTGGTCCACGGGATCTGTGGATGCATAGGTGGTGCCAGATGATTCTACAAGAGGGCGACGGTAGAGTGGGCCATTTCTTTACAGAGGATTTGCTAGAGCAGTGGCAACAACTTCCAATGGTTATTGAGTAGTACCCTTACATGGGTATGGACTATCATGGGGACCCTAAGATGCCCCAACCTCCAGGGTAGGCGTGGGGACCAGCTCGTATGTATGTGTGATGTTTTTGTATTCATATGTATACATAGTGTAGTCAAGTTGGTTGATAGGTATATGACTATATGCATAGACTGATGGCGTCTTTGTTTTTGTATGTAGATATTGTTCCTCGCCCGCCGCCCGGGTATCAGAGATGTGTGGTCACGATTACGGAGGCGGTGGTCCCTACGAGGAACCCTCATCAGCGATGATGGGAGGTGGAGGCTATTTTTTCACACTTGGAGCAGGTTGCTAAGGGGATTTCTGATGACAACTGATAGCGTTTAGACAATGCGTTGATTGCCGCCATTCACAGTGTGCCTCCAGAGTGGACCTCTATGATAAGGAGGATTGTCGTGGCCTGTGATTACTTTCATTAAGAGGTGCAAGGGGATCTTCCTGCAAAGGATGATGAGTCCTTTGAGGAAGATGATGATGATACTGAGCTAGATGATGAGGATGAGTCTGGGTCAGATTAGCAACTAGTGGGGCTGCCCCTAGTGCATTGGTGCACTTAGTACTTTTTGCATCACTATGTATATTCAGCTGAGAAAGCATATGTGGCTTCTCATTTTGTACAGGACATATTTTGGACATGCAATTTATATATCTATATATTTTTTACGCATGTGGATACGCTTTTTATGGTTTTATATGTGAGTCTTTTTATGATCATGCGAAACGAGATGCCTATGTGATGTATTTTTACATGTGTGTGCATGTTTATATATTATTATGCATGATGTTGGTTTTGTATGCTTCCTATGTGCGGTGATGAATGTGTAATTTAGAATGTCATTAGCCATTTGATCTGCTACACTATTGAGGTTTTGGGGAACATGTGTGAATGTGATGGATTCAAATGTTCTAACCATCTGTTTAGTGCGCAAGAATTTTCTAAAGAGGCAGGGATCACGTACCTAGTAGTAGTTGTTCAACTGGGAGACAAGCAACTGGGAGTCTAAGAAGACATCAAGATGGTAAATTCCCAACTGGAGAGCAGTGGCCAAGAGGCCATTGACACCATAATATTCATCCTAATTGTTGGTCACAATGCCCATGCATATTCCGTCGATATGAATCAACTCATGCGATGGGGAGTAGATGACCCATGCAGCTGAGGCGAGGTTTGGGGACCATCTACTTGCTCCGTCAGCAAATCCAATGTACCGATCCAAGGTAGGATCCATATGGAGAAATGAAGGAAACAATACATAAGACTCACTCAACAAATGTGTAAAACAAAAAGGGACAATACTATATTACAAGCTGAACTGCCGTCACTTAAAGAGGTGTTGGGCACATGGGCAGACCCGGGTTAACGCTTTATACGTCGCACCAACAAAAGACCCACTGTGTTGGCCCTTTCAGCAACAACCTGCGCGCAGGTTGCAGTCTCACCCGAAACAGCAATGGGGGGCCGCAGAATCAGGTTTCTGCATGCAGAGAAGGGTATTACTGTACCTTAGCCTTTCTAAATAATTACTAATCAACTTCTTGTTAACTTATCATTCATTCACATATAACTTCACAGCATAATAAACAAACCAAACTTGCATAACCCACTACCGGGAATTCACAGCGAAGCTTAGTATTAACAGAGATCTTATATTATCAGATATATGCAGTTTAATGCATGAAAATGACAGAAACAGGAATAACACAACAAAACCACAACACCAAATATAACATGGTTCACCCCCAGTGTAGGGGCTACGTTCACAAACTGCGTTTTATTCCTCTTTCCTCAAAACCACAGTTTATCTGCGCACTCAGCTGCAGATTCCTTCATCTTTCGACAGCTGCGCACACAGCAGCAGGCTTCTGCGCACACAGCTGCAGACCTTTCTTACTTTCTTACAAAAACCCTCTGCACACACAGCTGCAGAGGTCGTCCACGCACACAGCTGGGACTTGTCCTTTCCTTGCCAAAAACCAACCTTACTTCACCTTATCTTTCTTACATCAAAAAGCCTAACCTATCCATTTTCCATAAGCGCTTATTTATATTGCGCAGCATTACAAAAACCATGGTCTTAAACCATGGGTACCCACAAAACCCTAAACCCTGGATTTAAACCATGGGCTTATTACAAAAAGAGAGGGTTTTGACTTACCCCGACACCCCTAAGACTATTTTGTCCCAACACTCCATTTACAAATTAACCACGGAGTTACCCCCTATGGAGTATGCGCTCCAACAGGCCCCTAAGACTCACTAGTGGCCCGTCCCGGGACACTCTGCAGCTTCTCTGATGGCCTAATATCGCTGAGGAGACATAGTATACTGCTGAATGAAGTTCTCCATGCTGCTGCCAGCTGCATACTTCTGTCCTTTGCAGCAAGTTTACTGAAGAAAGGCGTCGCGACCACCTGCATCAACATCCGGCTCTCAGATGGCCTATACTTGACCATCCACGACTTTGGGGTCCCCTGGAATTGCGTGTCCCGCCACATGGGGAGCCTACTTGGCGTAGTTCTGCGACACCAACAGTCAGCGCAGGGGGATTACCCAGAGGCATTCTGCGAGGCCTCACGCCCTTGGCTGCTCTATGTTAGAGCAGACTCCTGGCCGTCTATGTAAATTTAGAGCAAACTCCTGCATGTCCTTGTACTTAGTTAAGCAGAACTGTGTAAATGGCATAGCGAGAAGGTGTTGCAGACCTCTGTCCCTTACGTCCCGTACCAACGTCTGAACATTACTGTTATTCGACATAGTTCGGGCTGAAATGTCACAGATGTGCTTCAGACAGAAATTACAAATCGAAATAGCCCCTTATAAAATCCTAATGCGGGGAGTGGTATCATGGTTTAATCATGGTACTAAATCTGACGACGTTCCGGGAATCTGCTCCTCAGGGCACCGGATTTTCCCCAAAATCTCATGATGATCAGTAATGAGAGCAACGCTCGTGCTAGCGCCACCGAATTGCGGTATGTCCCATCTATCATAGTTGCGCCACACCCTGAGACTTCGACACAACCTGACCCTGCGACCGACGACCAGCTTGGTACTTCGCATGCTGTGGACAGAACAGACTACATAGCGCAATAAGCATGTTACTTATTTAATTGGATCTCTCCCCTGTTCTGAACACATGGCCTGTCGACATACTTTTTTAGTCGGCTCCCGTTTATCATAGAGGGGAAAAGCTCGCCATTTAACTTGGCTAACTGAACTGCGCCCCCATGAGTAACTCTCTGTACTACATAAGGTCCTTTCCAATGTGTTTTAAACTTGCCGGGGAACTTCATGAATCTGCTGTCATAAAGGAGCACAAGATCACCCTGTTGAAAATGTTTCCGCTTGATGTGCCTGTCGTGCCACGCTTTTTCTCGAGCTTTCTGCACTTGTTGCTGGAAGCCTACGATAAGTCTATCCTCCTCAAGTTGTAGTATCTGCTGCAACCTTTCTGTGATTATGGCAGGGTCATCCATCTTGGTGAAAGCAGAGATCCGGAGGCTGGGAACAATATATTCCATGGGCATGACAGCTTCTTGTCCATACACTAATCGAAAGGGTGTATGGCCTGTCAATTTCTTGCTAGTTCTGTAAGCCCATAGCACCGTTGGAATTCGAAGATCCCAATCATTCCTGTTAGCGTTACAAACCTTTGTCAATGCCTGCTCAAGGATTTTGTTAAAAGCTTCGACAGTCCCATTTGCTTGAG
>LPNX011018897.1:141833-157020 GCA_001517045.1 Pseudotsuga menziesii
GAAAACAGATCTTGGTATTCCTGAAGTAGTTGAGTTACCTTGCTTACCATCTCATCATCCCAATAGTCGCCAATGGTAGCGAGCTTAGGCTGAGCGTCGGATCCAATGTTAACTGTGCGCGTCTTCAAGGGTTGTGTCACTTCGGGAATTGTGACTGCCAGTCCATGCACATCACAATATCCTTCTGATTCTGGGATAGCAAGACTGCGCGGATCCCCTTCTTCATCGACTGTGAAATTATAACATTCGACTACGAAGGCTTCTTGTGCGGCCCAATCAGGATGATTTTCAGTCATTTCTTGCTCAGTAAATACCTTAGTATGGATGACCCTGATAGCTGTATCTAGGGCTGGACAGACATCATTAATAGAAAAAGTATTGACAAAGCTATGAACAAGACAATCCCAACTTACAGTATCTCGGCGAAGTTCAGCCTCCTCGTACCAGTTCTTTGCCAAGGGTCCCAGCGTGTGAACAAATCTATGTACCCACTCAGCCTGAGGGATATACTTCCATGCCTCGTAGCAGTGGCTGAGATGGTCCCGGGGGCACGTTTTTCCATCAAACTTACTTCGTACTGTGTTCAACTGATCTGAGAACCGTAGGCGAAGGAGCGTCTGACATACGTCCCAGGTGGGGATCTGCTTCTTGTGGCTCGTCCACCATCTGACTGCGGTAGCTCTGAATGCTGACTCGAGGACGTCCATGATTTGTAGGGCAGGGATCTGAGCTGAGATGTGTGTGATAAATGATGCCGGATCTGTCGAACCATCATACACAGGGATATGTCGGGTCTGTGAGTCGACCCATCTGATAGACTTGGTCAAGCAGGCATTGCTGTCCTGATGGAGCTCAGACAGGCGGTGTTGCCAATTTTCGAGTTCCCCTTCAGGGTCTGTCATACAGGAGCTACCAGACTCCCATCCCGCGGTCGGGGACTCCACGGTACCTTCGTCCTGCGCCATGATAGGAGATACAGGTTTCACATCAGCCTGATTGTTATGGTAGATTGGCTCAGTATACCGTTCCCCTTGTGAAGGATCCAGGGACAAGATGACCCTGAAGTCTTTCCCTTCGAAGACCATTTGTCTCTTTTTGAGGTTGATTACTGCGGCATTTGCCATTGCCCATTCAATTCCTAATAGGGCCAGGTAAGGGTTGCTGTCGTCAATGATCTCAATTACTTCGAAGTCCGCGAAGGTACTAACTCCGTCAATATCTATTTGGAGATCCAGGAATCTTCCTAAGGGTACAATCTTTTGCTGGTTGGCCAGCCTCAACTGTATAGGAGACCAGGAAAGGGTAGGTTTCCCCATTTGTTCCCAGGTTTGTTTGGTTAGAACATTAACATCGGATCCCAAGTCCAGGATAACATCGGTCATATCGTATGCCCCGATCTGAGCATTCAATCGCATTTCCCTGCCGGTCCGGCTGACTCGATGAACGGTTTTGTCCTGGACATCAGTTTGCAAAGATTCACAGGTAGTAAGTATGTTCTGCAGCTCATTCAGAGCAGATTGATTCCTTAAAATTTTAAGGCAGCTGTGCAGAAAGGTAGATAGTACACTTTCTTTATCCATCGATGTGTCGTAGGGCGGTGAATGAAGCTGCGCAGGGACACTGGGTAGACTAGGGCCAGCAAAATCTTTCTTGGCCACCATGAATGTCTCTTTTTCTCTGAGGATGTCAAATGCAGGACTTTTTTCAGGGGCCTTGCGAATTAGAGCTTCGACAGGGTGGTTTGGTGGTTCCTGGATATGAGTCGTGAGTCCAATTCGAGTAACGACATTAATGGTCGCCACAGGGCGGGGCTCTACAGAAATCATCTGAAGGTTCGGAGTAGGGATAGTCTGTCGTGCCTGAATTTTAGCGATCAGCTGAGGGCACTGTTCGATCACATGATTGACGACGCGGCAATACCGACACGTCGTAGTTGGGTTCCGAAAGTCGCGAGCCAAATGCCCGGCTTGGTTACAATT
This sequence comes from Pseudotsuga menziesii, assembly GCA_001517045.1. Classification (NCBI taxonomy): domain Eukaryota; kingdom Viridiplantae; phylum Streptophyta; class Pinopsida; order Pinales; family Pinaceae; genus Pseudotsuga; species Pseudotsuga menziesii. The sequence continues at coordinate 143,813 of LPNX011018897.1, forward strand.
ATAACACACGATTTGGTTTCAGCCTCGCCCAGCCATGCCGCCACGCCCTCCAGAGGGACCTCGGCCAGAGGCACCCCCCTGGTAGCCATAACTGTCGTTAGGTGGGCCTTCCGTGTGCACCCTGTAGGCATCATAGGTGCGGCACTCCTCTTCATTATGACCGATAGATTTGCAAAATTTACAGTAGGGGTTCGCAGGTCCCTGCGCATACTTTTGTAGCAGATAACAGTGCTCCGGTCGGTGTTGGCCTGTCAATCTGCAAAGCTCACAATAAAGAACCTGTGGTGGAAAGGGGTTCGGCGCACCGGTCTGCAGGTACTTGGCTATTAGAGGGCACCGTTCCCTGTCATGTCCTTCAGTCCGACATTGCGTACACCACCCTGCTTCGCCGTCAGACTTTCCCTTTTTCATCTCACGGTGTTCCAGGGCCATCGCAGCTAACTGCGCTTGGATTTGAGCAATCCCAGAGTCATCTCCGACAGGGGCAGTCTCTAGCTTCATTGCGATTTCTAGGGCCTCTTGCTGGTCAGCAACCTTCTGTTGCATGAGCAGCGTTCTAATATGTGGTAACAATGCAGCGATAAACCATTCCTTGTGCTGCACAGGACTAATGGTAAAACTGACCTGGTCCAGTAGAACTTTGAATCTCTGATCAAACTCCCAGACTGATTCGCCGCGCCGCTGTTGAATCTCTTTGAGTTCGGTGATGCTTTGCGACTCCGATTTAGGTTTCTTAAATTCTTTGATTATGGCCGCCTTGATTTCACCTAATGTAGGGTTCTTGTTGCTAGAAAATTTCATGAACCAAGTCAGAGCCCTATCCCGAAAAGATGTAATCAGCTGTGCGGCGCGCACATCGGGATCGGTAATTTTTTTCGCGGTCCAGACCGCGTCGCAGAGAAACCAGAACTGTTCTGGGTCTTCGGAGCCTGTGCCTTTAAAGGTGGGGAGTTTAATATCATCAACGAGGTGGGCCATGGAATTTCGGGCGGTTTTGGGAAGGGGATTGGCGGTGGAAGGGGGGGGATTTGCACGGGCAGATTGGCCTGTGGCTGGAATACTCGAACCTGGTTGACTCTCAGGCTGCGGCGGAATGTCAGGGGTTGCGGGGTGGCGTTGCGGGGTAGCTGGCGGGTTTTCGACCTCAGGGTGGTGTGCGGAGCCCGATTCTTCAGGGTTTACAGGGGTGGACGTGGTGATCTGGCTTACGGAAGAGGGGCTAAAATTATGCTTATATCTTTTCCCGTTTCGCAGCAACCCGTGTTGCTCGTCCGAGAGAGTGGCACTTGCAAACATATGTTAGTACGACTAAACTAATAATCGGATTCAAATAGCAATATACCAATAGTATAAATTCAAAAACTTACCACGGGGATCTTTGAAAGACTGCCGTTCAGCGTCACGGAAAGAAGTGCTTGTATCAACGGTAAACTCGTTGTAAACAGTCACTTGCGCTGCGACACGGGTTCGTAGTTTCTTGCTGCGCAAATTGCAAACAGGTCGCAGCGAACCAATCACTGACGTCCTTCACCGAGGGCCTCCAAAACATAGCCCTTGTGGTACAAGGTAAACCCCTCGCGAGCAGTTACTGAGTTCAGCCGGCAACGGAACCAATTTGTTGGGCACATGGGCAGACCCGGGTTAACGCTTTATACGTCGTACCAACAAAAGACCCACTGTGTTGGCCCTTTCGGCAACAACCTGCGCGCAGGTTGCAGTCTCAACCGAAACAACAATGGGGGGCCGCAGAATCAGGTTTCTGCATGCAGAGAGGGGTATTACTGTACCTTAGCCTTTCTAAATAATTACTAATCAACTTCTTGTTAACTTATCATTCATTCACATATAACTTCACAGCATAATAAACAAACCAAACTTGCATAACCCACTACCGGGAATTCACAGCGAAGCTTAGTATTAACAGAGATCTTATATTATCAGATATATTCAGTTTAATGCATGAAAATGACAGAAACAGGAATAACACAACAAAGCCACAACACCAAATATAACGTGGTTCACCCCCAGTGTAGGGGCTACATCCACAAACGGCGTTTTATTCCTCTTTCCTCAAAACCACAGTTTATCTGTGCACTCAGCTGCAGATTTCTTCATCTTTCGACAGCCGCGCACACAGCAGCAGGCTTCTGCGCACACAGCTGCAGACCTTTCTTACTTTCTTACAAAAACCCTCTGTGCACACAGCTGCAGAGGTCGTCCACGCACACAGCTGGGACTTGTCCTTTCCTTGCCAAAAACCAACCTTACTTCACCTTATCTTTCTTACATCAAAAAGCCTAACCTATCCATTTTCCATAAGCGCTTATTTATATTGCGCAGCATTACAAAAACCATGGTCTTAAACCATGGGCACCCACAAAACCCTAAACCCTGGATTTAAACCATGGGCTTATTACAAAAAGAGAGGGTTTTGACTTACCCCGACACCCCTAAGACTATTTTGTCCCAACGCTCCGTTTACAAATTAACCGTGGAGTTACCCCCTATGGAGTATGCGCTCCAACAAGAGGTGAAGTTAGAGGGAAAGTGGTTTGGCCTATTAGGGGATCAGCAGTCATTCCTTTATGTGACATGATGAACCCTAGGAGATGGCCCATTGGGACACAAAAATCACACTTGAAAGGGTTCAAGTGGATTTTGTAATTGCGACATCGTAGAAAGGCTTGCTGCAATTCGTCTATGTGTTGTGCTTGCTTCTATGACTGCGCAATGAGGTGGTCAAGATAGACCAACATGATGTGGATGAGGTCACAAAAACAATGTGTCATGGCATGCTAGAAGGTGGCTCCAGCATTCTTCAAACCAAAGGGCATTACTCGATACATGAATGTGCCCCATGAGGTTGTGAATGCATTCTTGTAACGATCTTCTTTTCGGATCTGAATTTGGTTATATCTAGAAAAGCCATCCATGAAGGAAAAGACCTCATGTCCAGCGTATGCATCAATAATCTGATCAATGAAGGGTGTTGGGAAGTTGTCTTTGGGACACGCCCAATTTAGATCATGGAAGTCTATGCAAACATGGATGGTACCCTATTTTTATTCACAGGAATAGGATTTGAAACCCAAGTGGTGTACGCAATGGGGTAAATGAAGCCGGTTGTGCACAGCTTCTCGATTTCAGCTTTGACCACGGCAGCTTTAGAGGGATGGATGGGCCATTTATTTTGGTGTACAAGGGCCACATCAGGCCATGTGTTGATGTGGTGCTCCACAATGGATGGATCCAACCCAGGAATTTCAGTGTAGGACCAGGAAAAGATGTCACGAAATTCTTGGAAGAGCGCTTTATAGGAAGCGACTTCTTCCGAGGATCAAGATGCCCCCAGTATAATTTCCTCAAGAACCTCAAGATTGGTTGAGATGTTGATTTTTATGGTTGGAAAGATGTTGGCTATGTTCCCTTCTTAAAAGGAATCATGTACTGGGATGGGATTCTTGAACCAGTCGACTTTCCCATGATTGAAATCTTTGGTTTCCACAGAAAACTAGTTAGACTACGACACAAGATCTTCAAGGAGGAAGAATGAGCGATGGTGCATGTCATCCCATGGGTATTCTAGGGCGGTTAAGGATTCAAGTATCTCCTCATCATTGTGAAAGAAACGAAGAGATAGGTCTGGTGGACCATTGGTGATGGTGGAGACAAGAGGGTTTGTAGAAATGGACATCATGTAAATGGACATAGTGTCTGAAGAAGGAGGTGGGGGATGGACTTCTTCAATCATAGTGATCTCAGATTCAAGGGCATGTTGTCATAGGTTGGCTAGAGCTATTCAAAACTCATACAAGTCCTGGAAGTGGTGAGAATAATGTCCATACAATCTGTAAAGGATGCAAGCATGGTTTGTTCTCAACGACTTGTTTCTCACTATTGGCCCACTTGGGAGTTCAACCACGGGGAGGTTTTCCATTGTATCCATGGAATCCAAATGTGCACAGATTATGGGAATCTCAAGGAATTTTTGAGTTTGATCACCATGTTCTTCACAGATAGCGCAAGGTAGGATCTATCAAGGTTTAGCGATAGCTTTTGCGTTTTCTCCCCTAGCCCTTTTTGGGTGGGGCGGTGTAGGTGCGAGTGCGGTGGTTGGTGTTTGAGGGCATGGTGGAGGATGAGATTCGACTGCAATAGGTTGCATGGGGGTTAAGACTACCTAGGGAATTGGGGGTTGGGTTGGTGGATCGAGGTACCACAAAGGAATCCCCAATGTGAAATTGGGTAAGTTTAAGGTAGCCATTACTAGCTTACTCATGACACCAAGCGGGGGAAATAGGAAGGGAATTGTGTGGACTGGAGAGGAGCCCAAATAGCTCCCTGATGGTTGCATGTGGGGATGGGGTTGTGGTTTCAGCTATGCATAATGCTGTGGCTGTAGATGATGTTGTGGCTGCTATTGGGGCTATGGTTGCGGTTGAAGTTTAGGTGCGGCAATGCTAGATGAGAGCATGCACAAATCCACATTTTCATTTGGTGTCGGTGGTGGTGACACTAATGGGAAAGAAGCCATCATGGTGGTATTGGCAAACAATCCAAGGCCCACATTCAATAGTGGGGAGGCTGGTATGTTGTCAACCATGGTGTTGGCTGCAGGGATGACATTGGCGGGTGTGGTTATCCCTTGCGGATCAATGGTGTTGATCGTAGGGATAACATTGGCTAGTGCAGTTAGCCCTTGCAGATCGTGATAAGTTAGTTGGTCAACCGTCATGATTTTCCCTTTGTGAGGGAACATTATGAGACGCAAAATAGTTGATGCTACGACTCTCATGGCGTACATATAACTTATTCTGAGGAGAAGATTATAGTCCAACTGAGCATTGACAAACTCTATGTCAATCAATATTGTTTTCTCGGCTAATGTGATGGGAACGTGTGGGAGGATTCCTTGGAATTTAGTGGGATGACCGTCATAAGCCCACAGAGTAGTAGAGGATGGTTGTAGAATTAGGGATCCAATATTCTGCCAGACTAAGGTTGACATAACACACGTGGATGCCCCCTCGTCTATGATGCACCAGTGCACGACCAAATTCCGAATGGACACCAAGATTTGAAAGGAAACGGTTGATGGCATCCATGGTTCTCTGTTCTCTATGTCGAATGTGATCAACTTGGATTCAGAGGGGTCTACAGCACTGAGGGAAGCTAGTAAGGCTTTTTGTTGTGTTGGGAAAGTTTCAGTACCTTAAGAGCAAACATAACTGTAGGTGTTTGGGCCAAGTCATCCATGATGTTGTAGCTTATAGAAGCTCTAGCCGTGACGTTGTTGGAAACCCGTCGTATGGGGGGGCACAGAGGAAAAGAGGGTAGATGAAGAGGTGTGTTGGTTGTTTTGGACATGGATGTCATTGATGGGTCAGCGGGTTCGGTATTAGTTCCATAATTATTTCTTCTAGTCTATAAATTAACCTCTTCAATTGTCATGACTAATAGGTGTTGAACACATGTTTCTGTTGTCGGAGGTTTCCCTAGAGCATTGGGATTGGGTTGGGGAGCGGGTGTAGTTGCTACCAGTCCTTGCTCTAGTAATGGGTTTTGGAGAACCATGGATGGAGGTCCTAGTGGTGTCGAGTTGGGTTGAGTTTGGGCTTCCGTATTGGTAGCATATTGAACCTCATTGTGAATGGCCTACTTAGCACAACCCATGAAGGGGCATTCGTGTGTATAGTTCTTGTATACCTCACATAGCTTGCATGGTTGATTTATGCACAACACAACATTGCGTCTAGGTGCATCTGGTTGCTGAGGATTTTGGGCTGGCCAGTTTGCCCTAACATTATTGGGAGGATTTGGTTGTTGACCACCTCCCTACAGTTGATTGTTTCCTTAGTTCTAGGCTCGGTTATTTCTGGCTTGCCCTTGTTGGTTATTGGGGGCTGGCTAGTTGGGACAGTTTTGTTGTGCAAACACTTTTCCCAAAGGAGCAGACGGAGCTGGGGCAGGGGTTTGGGTGGCTTGCATGGATGATGCATAATATACTTAGGGGTTTGGGGATGCTACAAACGTGGGCATCTATCCCACATATTATTGTGCCAGCCAAGTAGGTGCCTGGGTCTGCTGCTGTGGCGCAGGTTGTGCATAAGAGGTTGTAGCTCCAGACTGGGACATCATTCTTGCATAGTCAGGAGCTTGGCTTGGGTAGGAAACACTAGGGTTGTTTCTTGGTTTTGGTGGCACCATCGGTGGTGCTGAATGGTGTTTTGGTTGGTGGGAGACAGAACCTATGATGCCATCTGCGGCATGGGATGCCCCCAGTGCATCCCGGTAGGAGGTGCTGCATGGGGAGCATCTGGAATGATGGTGTAAAGGTATCTAGACTGTGCATAAATGAGATCAAATTGTTGGGCCTTCAAGGTGGCCTCAACCTCTATTTGGGGATGTTCGTAGACGTCGTTTTTGGCTATAGGTGGCAGCAAGGTTTTCAAGAACTAGTCTAGGAAGATCCTGTCATCAAGCTTGATCTTGCACAAGCTATGACATCACCTCCACTTGTGGATGTGGTCGGTGATGTGGGTCATAGTGTTTTGGTGGAAAGATGGCAATATTTCCACTCGTTCATCATATCTGACGGGGAGTTGGAGATATTGTAGGAACATAAAGGCTAAGGAATTGAAATCTGGATACTTGGCTTGTGGTAGCTCAATGTACCACTTGGTTGTGGCACCTATGAGGGTGCGTTGGAATAGTCTGAGTCTGATCGACTCATCTACAATGTTTTTTGATGAGCACCATAGGTGAAACATCATGATATGGTTTTGGGGGAACTCCCCTGCCTTCCCTTCAAACTTGGGGATGTCCGAGGGGATTTTGGTTGGCATGGGAGGCCAAAAGGTTTGATGGTAGATGGGGTCATTGGTTAACCTAGCCAAGTCAGGTAGGTTGAGGCATGCCATGAAAGGGAGGTTTTACCCAAGGTTGATGTGTGATGGGACAGAAATGGTGGTGGGGTTTACAGGAACATGATGTACCTACATGACTGGGGGTATTTGTGGCACAGTTGTAGACAGACCATTGCCCCTAGGTATGGTAAGTGTCATAGTGTGATTGGAAGGGACACTACCTCAATGTATGATAGGAGGGACAGTGTAGGTGGAAGGTCCACTACCAACATGCATTCCAAGTGGGACAATGTAAGTGGATGGGCCACTTCCCCCAGGCATGCCAAGTGGGATAGCTTAACTGGTAAGTATGGGTGGAGGTAGTTGACTTATGACAGTCTGCATGATAGTGCTAGGGCCACCCACAGGGGTGGTGGTGGTGGTGTGAGGTATGGAAATGGGTCCACTTCCAATCACCAAGCCAGAAAGTGGATCCGAGTTTGCACCAGCCATGGGGCTAGATGGTGCAATGTGTAGATCTAGCTTAGATTGATATTATTCTAAGTCTGAGTGAAAGGCCATGTGGCCTTTTGACGGTGTAGAGGGTTGTCAAGAATGGTCTCGATGGTGTTGGTTCAAGGACCCAAAGTGTGGTGGATCACCTCTTAGGCATGAGGAAGAGCATGGGGGATCAATTGTGTCTGGTTGATAAATCAAGTGGTGAAATTAGTTAGTGACATTTTGGACCCCAGTTTTAGTGGCTTCCTATTGGCTTTCAAGTGGTCACTTGGCCACCAAGACTTCCAAAAGATAGCGCATGGATTTTTCCTCACAGTAGGGGTCGTTTCCCATTTCACTTGGAAATTCCTCTCAGTGGCCAACTACTTTGGGGTTCCCGTGGTACTCCTCACAATGAGTTTCTGGGATAAGCCCAAGTACTTCCCACGATTAAGGAAGTCAAGGAATTATGTCCTCAAAGACTGCAAGTGTTTGAATTAGTGTAAATTAATAAATTTTAATGGCTAGCTCAACGTCATGAATTGAGTTTGGTTGTCTTATTGGGTATGGTTTGTGTGCATGTCCGTCGTATTTCTGTTACACTTGGTGGCTTCTTGTATGGTTTATGAATATTTCACAAAGATTTTTTGGTTAATTGCAGAACTTATAACATGGGTAAGTTGTTTATGAAAGCAGTACATTGTGAACAGAAATTTAAAACATGTCATACATGAATCTGAATTATGGTAGAATTACTAGGTGACTTCCTTACACCTGTATTTCTCTTTGACAAGGAAAGAGTGTTGGGCTCTCAACACAATGGGACTAAGCCCATCCGTAGATACTCAGGTCACTCTCTAAGTGCAAGGTCGATCAACAGGGAGGACGCGAACGTTGTGAGTCCCCCTGGGCCTACCACCCCCTATACCTTCCAAGTCATCCGTTTTCAGTGGTCTCAAAAAATTACAAATCAAGTGCCTATTACTATACAAGCTTCACCCTTCATCTTATCCCAAAATACCCCAAAGGGTGATGACTGGGTAGAGGAGGAGGGGCTACGCATGGTGTTAATTTCCAATTCAGAACTGAAATTTAACCTACAGTAATTTGTTCAACCTTTAAAATAGATTCATTGTACCATTAACTAGTTAAATTTATCTGTGATTTACACAGATTGTATGAAATGAACACAGATTATTGGACAGAGGCGACTGAGTTGCACTGATAGTCCAGATAACTTAACAAACTGAATCTAAGAGATAGGTCACCTATTTTAGGGCCAATGTGGTGAGGGGGTCACTCAAAAATAGAAAATAGGAGCGATCTGGCTCCTAAGAGGGAAGGCGCACCTTTTGGGAAATAATGAGCGTCTTGGTCGCCTATTTCAGCCCGATAAGTGCGACTTGGCCCAAAAAATGGAAATTTTTTTAACCTAAGCAGGGAACGGCCGACAGTAACTTGTACTATGGCGGAACGGGCTTGGTTTGGCCTTAAGGAGGCTCTACTGTCAGCTACAATGCAAAAAAAGATAGATCTAAACTAGATTTAACAGAAAATGAACTAGGTTAACAGAGCAGAAACAAAAAATTGAAACTTGAAAAGAAAATCCAAGGATCCTGTGGGATCGACTTGGTATGGTCGCCAGTTCTGTAGTAGGTCTTTCACCCTAGCTATAGGCAGGAACAACTACCTTCCATATATAGGACGAAAGGGTAGGGTTCCTGTTGGTTGAAAGAGAACCTGCAAAACAACGTCAGACCTAAGCTATGAAACCCTGCATGAAATAGTTAGAAAACAAAATATGGATGCAAGAAATCAAGGGAAAACCTACAGCAAAGAATTAGACAACAATCCCACAAACAAAATAAGTTAGAAAACTACAATAAAAATGAAAGAAAACACAAGGATACCTTCATTCTTGGTGGAAATGGGCCACCTTGCCCTAGCTGTGGAAGCACCTCTCTCTTTGGGATGGAAGCTTGGCTTGTGGAGTGTTACCACCTAAGTTGCACTTAGTGGTTTTTTATCAAGTGATCTTGGTGAACCAGACAAGGATAAATTGTTCGGACTTCAGAAGACCTTCAGTCTTGCTTCTGGGAAGCTTTGTTGTACTATATCACATGTTCATACCCCTTGGGGGAATTGTAATAAATTTTCTAGCATGATAGTGTTTATAAAAGACTCAGTCTCTTAGACTTTATTGGTCACTCCGATCAGCCCAGGGTGTTTTTCCCTTGGTTATTATTGGTTGTTGAATAAATGACTAATAATTTCTGAGTTTTTCACTCTATACCTCCAAAGTTGGGGTGGTCGGCTTGGCATTTAGGCCTATTGAGGTTATTAGAGTCTATGTGTCAATGTATAAACATGCTAGGCATCATGGTTGAGTCATATGAACATGTCTAAGTCCCCATAGGTTTTTTTCATCTTTTTTAAAATTTAAATTTTTTCAGTGTTTTTTATTAAAATTTAATTTTTTCAAAACTTAGGCTATTTTTTAATAGTTTAATTGGAAAATTTGGTTTTGTAATAAAAGTGGGCTCGGAAGTCAGATTCAGTCATGTAGGTGCTCATTTTCAAGCTAAGAGCACCCAGTAAACCTATAGACCCACTATTTCATAGTTTTGAGTGATTTTCCATCACTCAGGTCAGAAAGCCCGAAAAAATCATTTATTCATTATTTTAATTAATAAATTGATGAATAATGGAGCAAATCCAAAATCCTAGATCAATGGATTCTCAGCCGATTTGATTGAAATCAGTCAGATCTAAAACAGATTGATTGGATCTGACAAATCCTTAACTGAAGGAGGTAATCTGGATAGATCCAAAGTTGATCTTCAGAATATTTTATGGGGAATTGCACCCTCTCTCTCCTCCACATAGGTGGGCTCATCTGGATGAGTTTTGGTGGATGCCTCAGTCAACAGGTTCAGGTGTTAGTCAGATCATCTCTTCGATTGATAGTTGCACTCAGTGAGACTCAGATCAAGCTCAGTTAGACATAGATCAGGCATTGATGGACTTGCCTTTAGCTACAGTGGTTTGTCTCCTTGGGATTTGCGCCCCCCCTGGGGTGGATCTCCTAATTTTTGTATAAATAAAGCATAGACTTCCTCTTCCAAGCTAGTAAGAGTTGGATTAAGGAACTATTGCTGTTTTAATACTATGTAATATATTTTTCTATTGGAATAAAGTGAAGCTTTGGAGGCAAGATGGTGTCATGTCATTGTATGTGTGGATAAGCATTGCCATGTTTTACTGAGGTAACCTGCATCTATGTTCATAATTTGTTGATTGTTTGTGGATTCATTGCTAAGATTAATAATAATTTTATTATAATATTGATAGGAAAGGAGTTTGTTAATAAGTTTATTGGCCATCTCTTCCCTTTTTGATGCATGTTTTATAAGTTTATATGCATGTTATTCCAAAATCTCTATGTATGTATTGACCGGATCTCACAACTATTTTAGCAAGTATTTGGATTCAGTTGTAGGTTTCTAGCTTGGAGAGGATGCTAATCTAGTTTGCTTCTTCACTCTATCCAAAACCATTCAAAGGAATAGTCCCTCGACATTCCACCAGAAAGCTCCACGATTGATCTTCAGGGCTTCCAGCAAAAATCCTCTTCTTTTCCTCTTCCTCCATTTTTTTCTAAAATCAGTTTGGTTACTTGTTTACAGATTTAAAATTGTTTAGATATATTAATTTCAGAGTTTATTTTACATATATATTGCTGCCTTAAATCTCAATAAATTAGATCTCATTCCTAAAGAAAATTTACAAGCATTCTAGATCTAGTTTTAGGGAAAATTGTCATTTTTCAAGGCTCTGAAAGTAGATCTAAAACTTGTTGAATGCGTGGTTGTTTCCTTAGAATCTAAAAAATTATATTCAGAAATTTAAGTGCTTCATATTGGCTACACCAAAATCAGGCCAAGATCCCAAGGAAATCTTTCTTTCCTTGGTTCTTTTTCCGCTTCATTAAAACTAGTTTTAACTTAGGATTTTTGGGTAAAAAGTTTCTTCATCCAAAAGTACTTTCAAAGTACTTTTGGGCATATTTAAATGTGATAATCTTGCTGTTTTTTAGAATGTGTAATAGAAAAGAGGAGGAGGCACTGTCCAGAAATCATTTTTTGACCATTCGAAACCCCCCAAGGGGTCTTCGTCTTCCATAAATTTCAATTTTTTTGCAATTTGTAAACCTTTTGTCTCATTCCATATAAGGACCAAGTGGATTAATTTCAGTTTTTTGATATTGTAATTTCTGCTAATAAAAAGAAAAAAAAATCGAATAGGCTAATAAAAAGAAAAAGAAAATCGAATAGGCTCTTTTGAGCCTATTCACCATCCCCCCTGGGGGGATTTGCGTTTGTGTCATTTTTAACTTTTTGTTCATCTTTTTTCAATCTAGTGTAGTTGTAATCTGCAAGGTAGTATACTTTGATTTATAATCATTTCCATATTCCATATCTGGTGGTTTCAAAGTAATTTTAGTACTTACCCCACGAGCCTCCTTTTGAGCCGAAAGGTGAAGAAAGGGTCATGGTAGTCTAATTAGAAAAATGTTGTTTTATTTTTTTTTTATGATTCATTTGATATCATAATTTGTTTTAGTAATCATAATAAAATCAACCCCTCCTCGATTCCCTGATTGAGGTCCACTTGGACCGAAAGAGGTTCCTGGAGGGTTTTCTTTTAACAAGAACACCTCTTTTAAAATTTACTAAAAATAACAAAGACTCCGGTGTGTATGCTCTGTACTAGGATGCGGTTCATCTGATCATTCAAACTGCATCAAAAGCACTTGAGTGTCTAGATTAATTAGTCTTCACCTCCCAAATTGACAAACCATCAAGCAAAAATCCAATGCCTCGAACAAACTGTAAGCGGTGGCAAAATACCCAAAGGAGTGGGAACAACTGGAAAGTGACCTCGAGGCACCGATCTCTGTCACACCCTGATGAGTGTGTTATGAACAATAGTCTCTGAGACTCCGTTCCAACCCACAAACACCTTGCGGGTAGCCGTGAAAGTTCACTTTTGGACATACTCCAAGTACCCCTCAGGTATATCTGGAGTGCCCTTTTCACCTAATTTAATTCATTCACATTCCACATTAATTTAAAATCTACAAAGAGACATTTGCAAAACATTCATTCAACCACATGCAAGCACATTATTTTCTCTGTTGACTCCATTTAAGGCACTGGTGATTTATTTTGATCAATTATTTCAATTATATATATATATATATATATATATATATATATATATTGAGTGTCATTAATGTGCTTATATGCTTTAAATCTTGCATCTTGTTATCTTTTGTTTCCACTGGTTAATTTCAAAACTCCTAAACAATTTAATCAATCTAACACCGTCACACTAAGTAATTAGCCTTAGTAATTTAATAGGGTCTACCCCCCTTGGCTTCGTTAGGAGTTAGCTTGAATAGAAGAGTCAAGAACAAGGTGACAGCCTTGACTCGAGACTTTCCCCCAAGGACACACCAAGTGGCTTGAATATTTCTTCCACGTAACCTAAGTGTGTGAAAGGAGGCAACACTTTTTGGTGTCGTTGCCGGGGATAAAACTTTTTATTCCCGAAATACGACTTTTGTTTTCTTCCTTTTTGTTTTTGCTTTGTTTGATGAATGCTTAGAGTAGATCTTTAATTTTCATCTGACGACTCCACTGACCTTTTGTTTATTTTTTATTTTTTCAAATGTAAGCAAAAAATATTTTTTGTGAAAATATTTATAAATGCTTATTTTTCTTTTTCACATGGCGACTCCATTGAAGGGATAAAACCCTGCTTTCTCATAAATTTGTTGAGTTTTGTTGTGTGTAGATGAGC
>LPNX011018897.1:165583-180515 GCA_001517045.1 Pseudotsuga menziesii
TACATCAATGTATACCAAAACTCGTTTGCTTCACGCAATCATCATCATACTTTATTTTCTTCCGATCGGCGGCCCAATCTGCTATGGCATGACCCGATTCGGCATCGGCGGGATTTTCACATCGGAAGTCTAGTGCCTTTGGCTTCCGCAATGGCGAGTGTTCGAACCACTTTTTTCTTTCGATGGCCGGCGATTTCTATACTTAGGAAATTTTTGAAATTTCTTCATGGCATCGGCGGTCGGAGGAATCTCTCGTCGGATGCCTAGTCGTTTCTCCATCTTCAACGGCGGGTGTTCGATCGACTAAATTCTTCCGACGAACTTCGAACACTTAGGCGATTTTCCTTTCAACTGCTCTCCATTGGGCACACTTTCACCTAATCTCTTCCTCTACGTCAGAAGTCAATTCCACTAACTCTTCTGCTACATCGGAAGTCAATTCCGCTAAGTCTTCCGACTGTTCAGACACTAAGACAATTTTTGGAAGTTTTCCAGTCAGCAACCTTTGATCTCTGCTGGGCAGAAATAAGTCCTACCATTGTCACTGCATCCTGGTGGTCCACTCAGGCCCATGCTGCAACATGAGCTCTGGTACTACTCTGTCATATCCCCAACCCTCCAACCGACGAAGAGGACGCGACGAACACCAAAACAAACGGGAAAACATCCCCCATGAACACAAACAAGGATTAAATGCTGAAATTAAAAACTTAAACACAAGGCATACTAAGATGCATAATCCATCATACAGAGATACATAATTCATCAACATACAAATGCATACTAATATGTATAGAGCATATGAAGACACACAGTCATTCAATACATGATTTCCCATCATTCAGCGGAAGCAACATATACATTCCAGCATTCACATGTTCATCATAATTCATTTGTCATCAATATAATTGCAGAAATGAAACAATCAGAAGTACTTATATTTTAATGAAGAACTCGCCCCGCAACCAGCTACGTCACTGCAACGTTCCACCCAACCATAGGCCAGCGTGCTCATCAATCTCTCAGCAACACTGCCACCCATGAGCTGGGCATGATTCCTCAAGGAATAAGGGTCAATGTAGGCTTACACACAACCAAGGTTTACAAGTAGTAAACCAACACAGTTGGGATTTACTAGGTCATCCAAGAGCTAGGAAAGGCTAATGCTAAACTGGTGGCCACAACACCAACCTTCACAAGCATACCCAGCCTCTAATCCTACTCACAATAGTCTGAAGACCAACCACTGCATACCGCAACAACACAATCCCTGCACAGCCCTGTGAAGAAGGAAAGGATGACCGGTTGACAATCCCAACCACACGTTGAACACAGCTCAAGCCACAAGACAGCTAAGAGTTGTTCTTGGCCCTAGCGTGGCCAAAACAACTCAACAGCAATCCAAAAATAGGGTGCATCAACAACCACAACCCCACAATGAATGATGGCAACAAACCACAATCCACAATGGATAATAAATAGCACGCAGCTCCTCAATGCAATCGCTGAAGACAAAGAAAATCCCACATGGGAATGAAAAGGTCCAATTCTCATCCTAGACAGGGGAAGCACACATGAAATCCCCCAAGACGTAAGGCAGCACAGTCGACCAACATGGGGAAAAAAAAACCCTAGTCTCACAACAAAATAGCGGAAAAATTACACAGTCTGACAGTGGAGAGAAACCAGACTCTCGGCATGGACCGAAGGGAAAACACAACCGCAGACCACAGTGGACAGTATGCACAGCCACAATCGACAAGGAGACGTATACATACCACCAAAACTGGTGTGAAACACACAGGCACACAACCTCGAGCGTGAATGGCTCTTGCACCTGAAATTCCTGAGTGGCAGCCACGATCTCACCCGCTCCCTGCGTGAGGAAAACCCAACGCACAATCTCCTGTGCATGAGGAGAAAAGCAAAACGTCTCCCTCTCTGCGTGAGGATCCCTGTGTGAGAGAGAACAGACCTGCCTATGCATGCGGATGAACATACCAATGGGAGGACGAACAGACCACCATCGTGAAGGCTAGAATCATGGGAAAGAGAGTGAATGCTTCACCTGCACCCATGCGACATGAAGAGGAAGGATCTGCTATTGGAGTGGGCACGTGGGCAAGGACTGACAATCCTGCCACAACCACCACCCCTCAGCAATAACTACCTCAACCAAAAACAACAAGACAATAAAGAGGTTGGATGAGACAAGGGAGGATGGAAAATCAACAAGGTGGCAACACATGGGTTTCCCCCCCATAGACCAAGGTTTGACATCCCCCACCCCTTATCCTTTGGAACCATGCCCTTTTCATTCAACGTTGCACTACCGTAGCTGGTTGTGGTTTATTTTTAATTGATGTGCGTGTTTACATGATGCCATACCATAATGTGCCTGATAGCACGATATACCATCGACAACTATCCCCGTTGCCGAAACATACACAACCAAATCGATGGTGGGGATTTTTCCTTGAGATCCTTGCCACGATTAATTACAATATATACATCATGCAAACGGGGTCAAAACTGGGGTATTACAACAAACATAAAAAGATATTATACCTCACTTAGGTGGAAATGGGCCACCATGCCCTAGCTCATGGGAGCACCTCTCTCTTGGTTGGGAAGCAATGGCTTGAAGAGATGGAGATGGAGGAGAGGGAGAATGGAGGGTTTGAGAGCAAGAGGTCTCAAAGCATCCATGAGCAACATAACAATAGGCAAGTGAGGAGTGTTTTGAGAGTGACCCCCCACCCTCCTTTTATAGTTTTTCCAAGGGTTTTTAGGGTTTTAAGCCCTTGGTCAGGGCTTTAGCCCCTTTCGCCCTAACTTTAGCCCCTTTTAGGGTTTTAGCCCCTTTTTGAGGGCTTTAGCTCCTACGGGGCTATTTTGGGCTCTTTTTTGGGGGTTTTAGCCCTTTTCTTCATCCTTGGGCTCTTTTGGAGGTGTGGGGGTCAAATGGAAGGTCTTATGGGGTGAAATGAGTGTTCTGAGATGGTGTCCTTGGGTGGTGTAGGCCATTGAGAGCTATGTGGGGGATTTTTGGGTTAACAGATTGCCCCCTGATGTGTGAGGGTAGGAGCTCAATGTATGGTCGATGGACATCATAGGATTTGCTATCGAGAGGTGGTGCTTCTGGGGCTGGGGCATGGTGGCTTTTGGTTTTGTATTAATTTGGTTCCCATCAATGGGTGAGATACAATAAATTTGTGACATGTATATGGATGAGGCGGGCATTCCCATGCTCGTGAAAATGTCAAAATAATCATTTGATTTATGCTCTAAAATACAAGAGCCGATCATATACAACTAATGTTACAATGTTGGTTGGCTCTATGTGAGGCTAAATACAATACTGATCTAGTACATTGGACCCATGGCATTCTCATGGAATGCTACATCTTCATGACTGACAGTCTGCTAGATCTGGAATGGTACATAGTTGTATGGACTCACTAATTGAGAGTCAGAGTCTCTGTGGTACAAGTATGTTGCATCAATCATAAAGGTATATCAAAGCACTACTGGGGCTTCAGATCACTGTCTCCAATGCAACCCGAAAATCACAAGGGACATAACCTGTTTAGGTCCCTCAAGTGGACTCACCAATGTGGTAGAGTCAGGTGACATCTTGGTTCTTCGACCAAGTACTGTGTGAAACAAACCCTGTACGAATCTCAACGGTGCAATGATGGAGTTGAAGTCGAGCATGTGAGAAACAACCATCCCAAGAGGCACTAAGGACTCCTCTCAAGTCATCCAAGGAACTCATCAATGATGTTAATGAAACCAAGGTACAGGGGCCTCTTGGTTTATCCTCTAGAATATGTGTGTTGGCGTCGAGAGAGGGAGACCTGTCCCTAGTCAAGGCAATGATGTTTCCTTGACCAGGAGCGCGAGGGAGAAGCGAAAGGTGTGAAGCAATCTGCAGACTAACTCACTGAATTAGGGGGTGAGGGGAGGGGAGGGAAAAAACTAAACAAGGGTAGGGGGGAGTGGGAGACTCAAACTTCATTTGTTTAGAGTATGACGATAGGGCAGACCAGGAAGAAAATGAAACTTAACTCTTGGGAATGGGATCATAGCTGTAATACCGGGCATGTCACTGCAGATGGGAAATACTTGGAGGAGGTGGAAACTTTTGATACTGATGGGATCCAAGGAAGACACATTGTAGAGTACTCTGAACAAAGGCGACCTAATGTGGGGATGCTACGAAACTATTTTTTGTGGGGTGGTGTCTAGGGACACCGTTGCGCTACAATCTCATGGATTTTTGGCGAGCCCAAGAAGGTAAGCGCTCAATGGTGCTTTCAATTTTAGAGAGTCTGAAAGCACGAAGAAGACTCCAGTGGGGGCTATTTTTCATTGGTAGTCTCCTGTGCTTGAAAAAGGATAAAAGTATAAATAGGAGAGCTCGCCCATCATGGAGGGGATGAGAGACTTCTTTACCATTGGTAGTCCAATCAGGCCAGAAAAGGTTAAACCTATACTGACTGGACGGTGATTCAAATAGTTTTACTAGCATGAACGAAACCAAGTTTGCTCAGTGATCTTTTCTTAATGAAACGGCTGGAAAAGAGCTTAACAACAATCGGTGGTGAGCTTTTTTGTCAAGTGCGGCCCCTCTTCCTGAGAAAGCACAAAAGTATGCAGAGGGGAATGGTCTTGGCTTGAGTGTACCAAGGATTTCCTTTTCGATTGATGGTCTACATGGTCCGTGAAAGGAGGTAAACGAGAAGATGTAGACACCCTTTCCTATACTTTAGTGAGCAGGAAAGGAAGCAGTTGTGCTCAGCTATCCTTTCATTGTTTTAAGGAGTCAAAAAAGAGCTTAAACAAAAATCCATTGTGGTCAACTGACTGTGGTGGCACGAGCGGTGCCCCATGTCGGGACGGTGGACAGAGGTCCAAAGGTCATCTGCGTAGTATGGATGGAGCAGAAGGCTCTCAAACATACCAATACATGCGTGGGATAGATCGTGACAGAGGCCTGCGAGTCGGTCCAGCAAAGGCACGCAAACCGAAGTGGCTCTTGGACAGAGGTCAAGAGAGCGTGTGTGTGTGTTGCGGTGGATGAACTTGACTACATGCAATGTGAGTGCAAGTCCGGGGGCACTTATATGCCAAATGCATGCAAGAAAAATAAATTGTTTTGTGGACAGTGGTCCAGAGGTCCGCGTAAGGTGTGGTAAAAAGAAAAGATAATCTATGTGTTAAAAATACAAAATAAAAGTTAAAATTACAGTCCTTAACGGGCGGTGGCCCAAGGACACTTCTATGTCAAATACATGGAAGAAAAGAAAAGGGTTTTTTGGATGATGGTCTAGATGTCTGCGTAAGGTGCGGTGAAAAAAGACAATTATAAATACAAAAAGTAAAATTATAGTACAATCCTTAACGGGTGGTGGCCCAAACTTCTTGCATGAGTAGCGGTCAGGAAGTGTGATACAAGTACCGGTCCGTAGACACTCGCATTGTCATGTCATGGCTCATGAATCGAGGTGAATTGTGGGAAATGGTCCCAAAATTGACTTATTAAACATGAGACAATGGTCTCATAAAGAGATGAAAATTTTGATCCTGGAGGTGTGAGAGGTGTCTCGAACAGGTTCCGAGTGACTTTTGACTAGCAGCTGATGGTGCTGCCCCTGATTTTTGCTGAAAAACATTGAAAAACAAGAAAATAAAATGAAGCAACTCTTTGGTGATGTTAAGAGTAAAATATCATGAGGTGGATCCCATTGCGGGGGTTCTCGAAGAGTTGTCCATCAGAGTCAGCGAAGAGGTATGCCCCCTTACTAAGACGAAGGTCATTGGCAAGGAGGGGTGATGAAATCTGGTCTTTTATGGGAAGAACCAATTCAATATTATGGTTTACAGGGAATGGGGTAAAACCAAAGGTGGTCTTATAGATCTCCCCGTCATCATGTAAGTGGTGCTAGGGTGGATCATGTGGATCTTCCATGGTTGATGAGATGGAAGGGCAACTGGTGCGAGAGATCATGTAAATGGTATTGGTTGTGGTTTTTGTGGCCTTGCCCCTAGTCTCTGTTGGAGGAAGAGGGGTAGGCCTGGAGATGGGAGGAGTCTTTGATGGACTTGGAGGTAGGTGCAACATCATCTCAATTGGCTGGACATGAGTCAACACATCCTGGGACCTCAGAGATAGGGTAGGTGGTTTAAGGTACCACACAGGATCTCTCAGTGTGAAATCCTATAGATTGCAGGTTTCCAAGATAGACTTACTCATGATCTCGGATGGTAGGAAAAGAAAAAGGAAAAGGAAAAGGAAAAGGATCATGTTGAGTGGGAATGAAACCCATTGTTTCCCTAGTAACTAAGGTTGAGGTTGCAACTGAGGTTGCAGCTGCAACTGAGGTTGCAGCTGTGGTTGGGGAAACAATGGAAGACACAGGTCCGATGGACCGTCGATGATGGTGGAGACAAGAGGGTCTGTAGAACTGGACATCATGTAAATGGACATGGTGTCTGAAGAAGGCGGTGGGGGGTGAACTTGTTTGATCAAGGTGATCTCAGACTCAAGGGAATGGTGACGAAGGTCAGCAAGAGCCATTCAAAATTTGGGCAGGTCTTGGCAGTGGTGGGAGTAATGTCCATACAAGCTGCATAGGGCGCAAGCATGGTTTTTCCTCAATGCCTTGTTCTTGACTAGCAGTGTGGTTGGGATTTCAACCACAGGGATGTTTTTGTCCATATCCATGACATCCAGATGCACATGGATCACTGGGATTTTAGAGCAATTCTGAGTTGGATGGCCCTGTTGTTCATAGATGACACAAGGTGGTACTTGTCATGGTTTTGCGGTGGCTTTGGTGTTCTTTCCCCTATCCCTTTTGGGTTGTGGTGGTGCAAGTGCGGGTGTGGAGGTTGGCTTATGTGGAACGGGTGGGGGGTGAGACTCAACCGCAATAGGTTGCACCAGATTTAACACAACCTGGGGCATTGCTGGTTGAGCTAGTGGATCTAGATACCACACCGGGATCCCCAACATAATGTTGGGTAGGCTTAAGGTGGCCATGACTGGCTTGCTCATGAAACCAGGTGGGGGAAAGAGGAAGGGAATTGTATGGAGTGGAGATGAGCCCACATAACTCCCAACTGGTTGCATATGGGGGTGAGGTTGTGGTTGCGGCTGCACGTAATGCTACTGCTGCAGGTGATTTTGCAGCTTTTGTTGGCGTTGCGGCTGCGGATGATGATGTGGTTGTGGTTGGGACTGCAGCTGCAGTTGCTATTTGGGTGTAGCGGTTCTTGATGATACCATGCACAAGTCCGCAGTTTACTTTTGTGTCGATGGTGGTGACACCAACAAGAAAGGAGCCATCATGGTGGGATCGGTAAACAACCCAGGGCTCACATTCAATGGTGGGGAGGCTAGTGTGTTTTCAACCATAGTGTTGGTTGCAGGGATGACGTTATCATGTGCGGTCGCCCCTTATGGCTCGGTGGTGGTGATGGTAGGGATAACATTGGCAGGCACTATTAGCCCTTACGGATCATGGTAGGTGAGCTGGTCAACCGTCACAATCTTCCCTTCGTGGGGGAACATCATGAGGAAAAATACAGTTGATGCGACGGCTCACATGGCATACATGTAACTCCTCCCAAGGAGGAGGTTGTAGTTCAGTTGAGCATTGATGACCTCGATGTCGATCATGACTGTCTTCCCAGCTAACGTGATGGGGACATGGGGGAGGATTCCTTGGGCTTTAGTGGGGTGTCTATCATAATCCCACAGAGTCATGGAGGACGGTTGCAGAATCAGTGATCCAAGCTTCTACCAAACCAAGGTAGACATAATGCATGTGGATTCCCCCTCATCCACTATGCATCAGTGCACAACCAAGTTTCGGATGGATACCGGGATTTGGAAGGTGATAGTGGAGGGCATGCGCAGATCTCTGTTCTCTGTGTCAAATGTGATTAGCTTGGAATTAGAGGGGTCTACTACCCCTAGAGTAGCTAGTAAGGATTTCCGTTGCATTGGACATGTTTTAAGTACCTCAAGAGTAGACATGGCAGTTGGCATTTGGGCCAAATCATCCACAATGCTATAGCTGACTGCAGCTCTAGCTATGGCTTTATTGGCAATTTTGCGTATGGGGGGGCGCAGGAATAGGGGTAACTAGAGAGGTAGGTTGGTTGTCTTAGACGTGGATGTTGTTGATGAGTTGGTAGGTTCGGTGGTGGTACTGTACTAATTTCATCTAGTCTGTAAGTTGACCTCTTCAGTGGTCATGGTCATCAGGTGATGAACACATGTTTCGGTTGTGGTTGGTTCCCCCGGAGCGTTGGGATTGGCCTGGGGAGGGGGAGTGGTTTCCACCAATCCTTGGATGGGTATTGGGTTTTTAAGCACCATGGGAGGAGGTCCATGTGGTACCTAGTTGGGTTGGGCTTGAGTGGGGGCATTGGTAGCCTATTAGGCCTCATTTTGAATGGCCTGTTTAGCCCGAGCCATGAGGGGACACTCAAATGTGTAATGCCCATAGACATCACAGAGTGTACATGGTTGGTTTGTGTGCAACGATGCGTTGCATCTTGGTGCATTCTACCATGGGGGTTTTGGGCTAGTCAGTTAGCCGCGGCATTACTGGGAGGGTTCGATTGTTGACCGCCTCCCTGTGGTTGGTTATTGCTTGGTTGCGAGGCCAGTTGTTTCTAGATTTCCCTTGTTGATTGTTGGGGGCAAGCTGGTTGGGAGAGTTTTGTTGTGTGAAAACTTGTCCTAACGGAGTGGGTGGAGAAGGTGGAGCGAGAGCAGGGGCTTGAACTTGTTGCACTGGTGGTGCATAGTATATTTCTAGGGGTGTTGTTGCCACAAACGTGGGAATTTTCCCCACATACTATTGTGTTGGCCAAGTCATGGCTTGGGCCTGCTGCTGTAGTGCAGGTTGCACATAAGAGGTTGTTGCTCCAGACTAGGACATCATTCTAGCATAGTCCGGAGCTTGGTTTTGATAAGCAACATTAGCAATGTTGCTTGGTTGCAGTGTCGCGGTAGGTGGTATCGGTCGAGGTTGTGGTTGTTGGGAGACTGACCCTATGATGCCATCCACTACGTGGGATTCCCTCGGTGCATCACGGTAGGAGGTACTCGAACGGGGAGTGTCTAGGATGACAGTATACAAGTATCCTGACTGGGTGTAGATGAGGTCAAATTGTTGGGCCTTCAGTATGGCCTCTTCTTCAGATTGGGGATGTTCATATGCGACGTCCTTTGCGATGGGAGAGAGAAAAGTATTGAGGAACCAATCCAAGAATATCATGTCATCAAGTTGGATATTACACAAGCTATGGCACTACCACCACCCATGGATATGATCGGTGATGTGAGTGGCAGTTTTTTGGCGACAGGATAGCAGGATCTCCACCCCCTCATCATATCTGACAGGGAGTTGGAAATACTATAGGAACATGAAGGCTAAGGAGTTGAAGTCGGGGTACTTGGCTTGTGGTAGCTCAATGTACCATTTGGTTGTGGCACCTGTAAGGGTGCGTTGGAACATCCTCAGCCTGATGGAGTCGTCTACAATGCTATTGGATGAGCACCATAGATGGAATGTCATTATATGATTTTGGGGACATTCCCCAGCTTTGCCTTCAAACTTTGGGATGTCTGATGGAAAATTCGTTGGCATGGGTGGATAGAAATCTTGGTGGCGAATGGGATCATTCATTAATCTAGCCAAGTCAGGCAAGTTTAGACAAGCCATGAAGGGCATTTTTGACCCCAAGTTGATGTGGGATGGGGCCACAATGGGGGTGGGGTTTGCAGGTGCATAATGCATCTGCATGGCTGGGGGTGCTTGTGGTGGCACTATGGTGGTTGGGCCAATGCCCCCAAGTGTTTTGGGTGGGATGGTATGGGTATCAATGGAATTTCCCCCATGTATGGCGGTAGGGGAAATGTGGGTGGTTGGTGCACTGCCCCCCTGTGTGGCAGGGGGGACAATGTGTGTGGAGGGGCCACTTCCCCCATGTGTTACCACTTGTCCAGCTTGGCTGGTCACTATTGGTGGTGGAAATTGGCTAATGACAGTCTACATGACTATGCTTAGACCGCTTTCCAAGTTGTGGGTGGCAAGTTGTGATGTGTACATGGGTCCACTTACTAAGGTTAGGTCAGAAAATGGATCCGGGTTTGCAGTAGACATGGGGCTAGATGGTGCGGTGTAGAGGTTTGGTTCAGACTGATATGTGTATAAATCAGAATCAAAGGCTATGTGGCCCTCTGATGGTGTGGGAGATCACTGAGAACAGCTACGACGGTGCCGACTGAGTGTTCCAAATGGTGGTGGTTCGCCTCTTAGGCATGAGGAAGATCGTGGAGGATCAATTGTGTTCACTTTTGTGTATGAAACTGGTGGGTATGAGATTTGGACCCCAGTTTCAATGGCTTCCTATTGTCTGAAGGTGGTCTCTCGGCCACCAATACTGCCAGAAGATAGCGCTTGGCTTGTTCCCCACAGGTGCTTCTACTCAATCGAAATGGGTCGTTGCCCGTTTCGCTTGGAAATTCCTTTCAGCGGCCAGCTACTTTGGGGTTCCTATGGTACTCCTCACAATGAGTTTCTGGGCAAAGCCCAAGTACTTCCCATGTTTGAAGTATTCAAGGACTTATGTCCTCAAAGACTGCAGAATTGATTGAACATAGTGTAAATTTGGTAAATTTTAAGGCTTACTCAGCGTCATGAACTGAGTTGGGTTAATTATTTGGTATGGTGTGTTGGTTTGCTTGTTTTTTCTGGTATTTGGTTTGCAATATGTTTTGTGAATTCATGGTAGAGTTCGTATTATGGTTTTGTATGGAAACATAAACAGAAATTTGTAAGCAAGTATAGTGATTAACCTTGAATTGTTGGCCTAACTAAATGTCTACCTTTCAGTGATATTCTTCTTCAACCAAGAGAAGGTGTTGGGCTCTCAACAAAATGGGACTAAGCCCATCTGTAGATCCTCAGGTCACCTCCCAAGTGCTAGGTTGGTCAATAGGGAGGACTCTTAGCACCGTGAGAATCCCTCCTTTTCTACCCCCTCTACCTTCCAGGTCACCTGGTTTTAGTGGTTTGGGAAAAATACCATGGAGTGCCTAGATCTATACGAGCTTTCCCTTCGTCGTATCCCAGAATACCTTGAAGGGTGATGACTGGGTAAAGGAGGAAGGGGGCAGCAGGATGGTTAATTTTAAGTTACTTTTAGTTAGACTAGTTGATTTTATTAAGCCTTAATGATTGATTTAGCATATACACATTGTTCATGGATTTATTTGCAGAAAATAAAAACTAGAATTAAAAGAGACCTGCAATGGTGGACAGAGGTGGTTGGGCCACACTAACAGTCCTCTAAAACTGAAAATTACAGTTAATAAAACTTAAATACAACTTCTGTGTGACAGGCCGCACATTTCTAACCAAATCCGGTGAGGGGACCGCGAGATTTTTCTAGAAATGAGCGAGGGGGTCACACAAAATGTGAAAACAACACCAACTTGAGCTCCTGGGCTGAAGTTGCACCTATCTGAGGATTAAGTGCACCCTGGGCCCGCCTGTCTAGGGATTAAGTGCGCCCTAGTCTCACCTTTTCCCCCGATAAGAGCGACCTGCTCCGAAAAGGGGTGTTTTGGTGATGCAGGGTCAGATCTGGCTGACAGTAACTCGTACTAGGGTCAGTCTGACTCGGCTCGACCTAGCAGAGGCTTCGGCACTGACTAAAATAGGAAATAAAGAAAATTTAAATAGATCTAAACTAATATTTTTGGAAACTAGGGTAAAACTGAAAAAACTTGAAAACTTGAAATTTTTTGCCCAGGGATCCTGTGGGATCGACCCAGGGGAGTCTCCAAAGTTTTAGTGAAGATTTCTCTTCACTACAGGAGCAGGAATGGCTCCCTTGTGCCTATAGGGCACAAGGGTAGGTTACTACCCTTTGAAAATAGTAAAAAATGAAAGGGAAAATAGCATAAACAGAGCTAGGAATTGAAACTAAGATAATCTAAGAAAATGGCTACAATAGTAAATTGGATCTAATAGCTAATGATAGAAAATAAAGAAGAGGATATGGAGCATTGTTGAACCCCTCTGCACACAGTAGGTTAGGGTTCCACCTCCAGAACCTGCAAAATAAACCTAAGCTACGATGGAGAAAACCTGCAAACAATGTCAATGAAAAACCTGCAAATAGAGATGAGGGTTAGAAAGTAAAAAGCAATAAGACAAACATAAAAAGAGATTATATCTCACTTAGGTGGAAATGCGCCACCATGCCCTAGCTCATGGGAGCACCTCTCTTGGTTGGGAATCAATGGTTTGAACAGATGGAGATGGAGGAGAGGGAGAGTGGGTGGTTTGAGAGCAAGAGGTCTCAAAGCATCCATGGGCAGCATAACAATATGCAAGTGAGGAGTGTTTTAAGAGTGACCCCACACCCTCCTTTTATAGTTTTTCCAAGGGGTTTTAGGGTTTTAAGCCTTTGGTCAGGGCTTTAGCCCCTTTTTTGGACCTTTAGCCCTTTTCTCCCTAACTTTAGTCCCTTTTAGGGTTTTATCCCCTTTTTTAGGGCTTTATCTCCTCAGGGGGCTATTTTGGGCTCTTTTTTGGGGTTTTTAGCCCTTTTCTTCATCCTTGGGATCTTTTCAAGGTGTGGGGGTCAAATGAAAGGTATTATGGGGTGAAATGAGTGTTGTGAGATGGTGTCCTTGGGTGGTGTAGGCCATTGAGGGCTGTGTGGGGGATTTTTGGGTTAACAAGTCCAATCTACGATACGTCCATAGAGGAGAGCATGGATCTGGATACCTGGGAAAATCTTAGTATGGAAGAGGAGCATTCAGAACCTTCACATGGTCATTCAAATTCATATCATGTAGAGCCACACAAAGGTATTAGTAATGAAGACATTAAGAAGCAGTGTTGTGAAAAGTCAAATGTGATGCAGTTAGTGGAATATCATTCTCAACCATCTTTTTCACATATAGAGGTTTCTTATGATTTGGAGCTACTTGGGGCTTGTGCAACAAGTTATCATTTGATAAGGCCCAATGATTAGTATGATGATGTAGTCAGTCTACCTCATCATGTCGATTGGTATATCAGTCCCATCCAATCATGGATAGAAGCAGCATGTGCGAGCACATACCATTTTGCGAAGCAATTTGGTGAAGTATTATATTCTTATGATCTCCCATCCATCCCGCCCCTTCCGAGTCATCATGCAGGTTTGAATTTTCTGAATAAAGTATCCTTACTTTGGCTAATAACCAAAGACAAGGAGATTTTGTTTTATGTTAATAAAATTCTTAGGTGGCTACATTGAATTTTTTATTACACTTAACCCTTTTTATATCATGCTTAGAGTAGGAAAATAAGCTCCTTGAAAGAGAGCATTTACTTTCTGCATTTCTATTTTATACTTAGCTATATTAAAACTTTACTTCTTTTAGTTAGTTACATTTATTTTGTTTAAATAAATAAGCTTAATGGTTCATTTGGTTTTTTTATAAAACTTGTGCTATTGAGGTTTTTCTTGTCAAGTTGAGATGTTTTTGCAGGGTATATAAACCAGCGATTCTAGTGTTCTCATATCCTTTCCTTGCCTTAAAGACCAGATCAAGCACATGTCCCACAGTTGGAGCCAAAATGTTACCACCTAAGTTGTACTTAGTGGTTTTTTATCAAGTGAGCCTGGTGAACCAGACAAGGATAACTTGTTCAGACTTTAGAAGACCTTCATTCTTGCTTTTGGGAAGCTTTGTTGTACTATATCACATGTTCATACCCCATGGAGGAATTGTAATAAATGTTATAGCATGATAGTGTCTATAAAAGACTCGGTCTCTTAGACTTTATTTGTCAATCCAATAAGCCTAGGGTGTTTTTTCCCTTGGTTATTATTGGTTGTTGAATAAACGACTAATAATTTCTGAGTTTTTCACTCCATACCTCCAAAGTTGGGGTGGTCGGCTTGGCATTTAGGCCTATTGAGGTTATTAAAGTCTATGTGTCAATGTATAAACATGCTAGGCATCATGGTCAAGTCATATGAACATGTCTAAGTCCCCCTAGGTTTTTTTCAACTTTTTTAAAATTTAAATTTTTTCAGTGTTTTTTATTAAAATTTAATTTTTCCAAAACTTAGGCTATTTTTTAATAGTTTAATTGGAAAAAATGGTTTTGTAATAAAAGTGGGCTTGGAAGTCAGATTCAGTCATGTAGGTGCTCATTTTCAAGCTAAGAGCACCCAGTAAACCTATAGACCCACTATTTCCTGGTTTTGAGTGATTTTCCATCACTCAGGTTAGAAAGCCCGAAAAAATCTTTTATTGATTATTTTAATTAATAAATTGATGAATAATTGAGCAAATCCAAAATCCTAGATCAATGGATTCTCAGCCGATTTGATTGAAATTAGTCATATCCAAACCAGATTAACTGGATCTGACAAATCCTTGACTAAAGGAGGTGATTTGGATAGATCCAAAGTTGATCTTCAGCATCCTTTATGGGAAATTGCACCCTCTCTCTCTCCTCCACACATGTGGGCTCATCTAGATGAGTTTTGGTGGATGCTTCAGTCAACAGGTTCAGGTGTCAGTCAGATCAGCTCTCTGATTAACAGTTGCAATCAGTGAGACTCAGATCAGGCTCAGTTAGACACATATCAGGCATTGATGGACTCTCCTTTATCTACAGTGGTTTGTCTCATTGGGATTTGTGCCCCCTCTGGGCTGGATCTCCTGTTTTTTGTATAAATAAAGCATAGACTTCCTCTTCCAAGCTAGTAAGAGTTGGATTGAGGAGCTATTTCTGTTGTAATACTGTGTAATATCTTTTTCTATTGGAATAAAGTGAAGCTTTGGAGGCAAGATGGTGTCATGTCATTGTATGTGTGGATGAGCATTGCCATG
>LPNX011018897.1:208853-239693 GCA_001517045.1 Pseudotsuga menziesii
ACATTAGTTTTACATTCTTGAAAAACATCATTGAGCGAACTATATTCATTATGGTTCTATTCATTATTTATGCTACACCATTTTGTTGAGGATTGTATGGAACAGTAGTATGATGTGCAATTCCATATTGGTGAAGATAATCTTCAAAAGAATTTGAAGTGTATTCTTTCCCATTATCAGTACGAAGTGTACCAATTTTTTATTGTGCTTGTTTTTCTATCAATGAATGAAAGTCTTTGAATGTTTGAAATGCTTCTGATTTTGTCTTTAAACAGTAAATCCAGCACATTCTTGAGTAGTCATCAACAAATGTCATAAAATACTTATTTCCATTTGCAGAAGGAGTTGGCATTGGGCCACATAAATCAGAATGTACTAATTCTAATTTCCTACTTGCTATGAAATTAGATTCATGGAATGGCAGCTTACTATGTTTCCCTAATATACATGCATCACATTTTTTCTTCTCTTTGGGAATGGTGGGAAAACCAAATACACTATTATTTCTCAACAAACGAAGACTGTTATAATTTAGATGACCAAAACTTGCATGCCACAATGAACTAGATGACAAATTACCTTCTCCATGCTGAGAGAGGTAGGCATAGTTCTGAACTCTTGCAGGTGAACCCTTTAGCTTCAGCAGCTTCCCATCTTAGTATCCAGTCATGATGACTTGGTTGTCAGAGGACTTTCTTATTTCTACGATTCCATCAAACATGTGGATGGAATGGCCTCGCTTTCGAATCTCCACCAAGGACAGCAGGCTTCTCTACAACTCTGGAAGATAGAGAACATTCTTCAACAAGAAATCAGGGAATCCAGGCATCTTTAGTCGAATGGTGCCCATTCCCTTTGGTTTAAGACTTGACTTATCTGCAAAGTAAACTATGCCATCTATTGTTTCATTAAGTTCTTCAAAACACTCTTTTCTAAATGTCATGTGTGATGTTGCACTAGTATCAAGCAGCCAACAATATTTTTAAGATGAAAGTGAAGTCAGTTCATTAATTCCAAGATTACAATGTGCAACAATACAATGAGAAAAATCAGAAGATTTACTAGCATCTTGATTTTTATTATCATCTTTCTTCTGGTTGTGCTTGTCTTTGATGGAGTCCCACAAAGCCCAACACTGATCTGATGTGTGCCTAATCTTTCCACAACGCTTGCACTGCAAATCTGATCTTTTGATGAAGTTGTTTCTGCCCCCTCTGCCTTTGAAGTTTCTTCTTCCTCAGCCTCTCTTGCTGCTTTCTCCTTTGGAATGATCTTTTCCCGAGAGAGTGGCACCAACTATTGATGCCAAAGATTGCATCTTTACAACTGTTAGTGTAATTTACAATAATGAACTTGATATGACAAAGAGAAATAGAAAAAATAATAACCTTGCAGGTCTACAGTCTCTGCCAAGGTGATTTACAATCTCAACTTCAGGTTTTAAAGTGATACAATGACAATATCACAGCTTCAATTCGTAGCAATTGAGGGAGAAGAAATTCAGTACCAATTCGCAGCCTTCAGGGTCTTTAAGCAATTGGTAATGGTGTGAAACACAAGGATTTTGCTCTACATGGATCACAAGAGATGGAACTCTTTACACACAACACTTCCACTAGTGCACTAATCAGCATACATTATTCTTCAACACAGCATACATATATCAGTCACAATATATTAGTCAGCATATATATATCAAGTCACAATATATCCCATGAGAGAGGTGTAAGCAGACTCAGCTTTAGGCTCATGCTCAGTTTTCCAACCCTAACTACCTTTCATGTGCCTCATCAACTTCTACAATGGCAATGGAGAAGGTGGATGATTGCAATAATATTGTAAAACTAGCATAATAATTACAAAAACACCAGCATAATAATTACAAGAACACCAGCGTTTTTGCAGCAATTTGACCCTTCAAATTCACAGCTGATCCTCCACGCAGTCAGAGAAGGGAAGCTCCAATACACAGCATATACACTTCAACATAAGGTCATGTCTCTTCAGACATTCAGCGCCAGAGGTCGCAGTCACTCCATGCAAGGAATTAGGTCAAAAATAGGGTTTATGCACTTCACAAGAAAAACGGGGAATTTTGCATTTTCACCAAGCAACATAACAAATTACCTCTATGCACTGAGTCTTCACAGCTTCACGTTCCATCAAAAATAGTGCACAGTTGACAAAAGATTTCAATGGTGACGGGTCTCCATACAGAAAAATTAGGGTTTCCACCCTCCACGCTGGTCTCCACACAAGGTATATGCACAATAAATATCAGTCACCAACACAGTCTTCGATGGTCACACAGTCTTCAGCATACATTATACCATGCGGTCTTCAACACAGTAGATGTGTGATATATCAGTCTCCAACATCAATTCTCCTTCACGCAATATATGTCTCCAACGCAATATATGTGTGATATCAACGCAATATATCAGTTTCCAATGCAATATATGTGTGATATATCAACGCAATATATCAGTCTCAATTCACGCAATCACAATTCTGGAATATATATTGACAATCTCACAAGAATGGAGTCACAAGAATGGAGTCTTCTCTTCACAATGTCTTCAATCTTCACGCAGCTTGAGAAAAGGGACAAGCAGGTTTGCACCACAGTGCAAGGCGATCAGGAAGACATACACACAGTTGTATGAGGAAGATTTCCTCAAGCGATTACAATCAGAACTTTCGCATGATTTTGAGAGAGCTCTGCTTTCATTCTCCAAGCTTTCATTCTTTTCACCCAACCCATCATTTGATTGCTCACTCTGCCCAGATCTCACGTTATTTCCTTGTGAATTAGAGGCACAACAGAAGAACTTGAGGATGGAGCAAGCAAGGAATTTAATTGCAGATTCTCAAGAGAGGCATTTCAAAGTGCCGGAGAGATGTAGATTTATATAATCAATATAGGTCAGTAAATCTTATGGCATACGAATATAAAATTATATTTAACGGAAACATACTATTTATATTGGATACATAACTTTCAAAAAACAATTATATAGGATGGCCACACCATATATTCTTGAGATTTTTCACTTTCGCCTCATAGGAAGCATTAGCCCAATATATTTTCTCTTTAGAGGTCGAGGGTGATTATACAATTACACAGACAGATAATTCATATGTAATGAAAGAAAGCAATAAAATTGAGGGCATGCAGGCTGGCAGGAGAAACGCATATGGTAGGAGGGAAGAGCAGAGGGCAAACTGGCGACAGGAAAGAGTTATGGGAGTGCTCTGATACCACTGATAGGTATAACTCCCGATTAAATTTATTCCTTTGCTAATGCATATACTTATACAAATCATATGACGGTTGTGTTTCACCTTTCACCCAGCCTTTTCGGCTTCCTACTATTCAGATTTATTTATTTATTTACAATATATAATCCCAACGGATTATATTCTAACAATGGGGAAGCCATGAAGATCTATGATCTTCAGGATGCCAAATCTAATAGAAGCAATTACATCTACAATTACATTACATGGAATTAGTTCAAAATCATGAATGAACTTTTAGTCTGAACTATTCAAAGGTTGAACATGTTCCAGCTGATGAAGAAAGATGCTCGATCAGTTTCATTTAGCTGCATGGAAGGAAATATGAGCTTATCTCATCAACGGATTTGACTGGATCGTAAAAAGGAAACTGACGCTTATATCCCAATCCCAGTGAGCTATTACACTTAGAACACTTGGATATTTTGGACTTTTCTTATAAAACCAATAACGATTCAGCACAAATCAAAGATAAAGTTTATAACCATAAGCAAAATCAAGCATTAATGAAACATAGCAATAATGAATTATGCCTTGGAGAGTCATGTTTGTTATTTGGAAAAGGTAATGACTTGGTTATGAATAAGTGGAAAAATCAAGGAAAATGGGCTAAGTGAAATTAGGAAAAAGGGCATTTCTGGCACCCAACATCTCCCCCCATCTATCCAATTGCATGTCCTCATGCAACAGCCTCCAACTAGTCTGAGTATGATTCTAAATCAATACTTTTTCTGTGAAAATTGGTGAGGTTGAAGGAAGATTCAGGCCTTTCTCCTCTCTATAAAAACTCATTGCTTGAAATTAGGTTGGACCAACAATCTCTTTCTGCCTTCTTGGTTAACATGTAGATGCTTTTATATTTCCTTTATGGCCACCAAATGAGTGGAAATATGAATTTTAGCCCCATCCAGCTCATCCCACATGTCTCCATGCATTTAACATATCGCAATATTCAGGACAAGGCATATTTAAAGTTCTCAAAAAAATACAGATCCTTTGCCTTTAAGGATATGGAAGAAACTTCCCACCGATAACTGCCTCCTTTAAAGGCATAAACCTCCTATTGAGAAATCATATTGACACAAGTAGAAATAATTCCCTGTTGGAATGAAAGATGAAAGAAATAATTCTACTGGCATTTTCAAAAGATGAAAGATGTCTTTTATGTCTAGCAATCAGGGGCAAAGGGGCCTGAGGTTCATTACGAATTCACAAAGTGGAATTATCCTCATTCCTGTGAATGGTATGAGAAGCATTCCACCATTTCATATGGTTGGTAACAAAATAAGTGAATGTCCCCGATGTGAGGAAATGGGTTATACTGAGGGTCCATAAGACATGCCATTTCATGCGGGTATAATTCAGATAACAGATTATGTTCAGAAAAGTCACTCTAAGTAATTTTTTCTAGAAACTGATGGGTTGTCATGAGTTGACAAGGTCTTCCTTCTTTCAAAGCCCTCATTTTGAATAGAGTCTTCTGTTCAAAGAGAAATACAAGGTGATATGGTGATGGAGCTCTACATCTCAGCAATTCCTGAGTTAGGGTGTACATTTGTTATTTTTCCTTTTGCATGGACTTGTACTTACTTAAATCCTTCGGTACTTCTTGTAACTTCTCCCAATGTATTTTCTGGAAAAAGAGCTACTCAACCCACTTTTCCTTGAGTCCTTGAATAGAATTCTTGTGCTCATACAGAGGAATCATCCATTTCTCACATTGGCTAGAATGATATTTCCATTTACTTAATCCAAGATTCAACAGTGAGAGATCTCTATCCATTTCTTGATTACCTTCATATATGATTGGTTTTTGTGAGTCGGCAGCTTTCTCTTGTGCTGTTGGTTCTTGTGTTTTGGCAGCTTTTGTTTGTGTTGTTGATTATTATGTTTGAGCGACTTCCATTTGAATTGTTTCTTCTTGAGTTTCAGTAGCCTGTTGTTTGCATTGTTTCTTATTGAGTTTCAGCAACTTCATTTTGCATTGTTGCTTCAGCAACCAGTCTTAAGAACGATGGTTCTTGTGTGATAGCATTCAACTCTTGTACCTCCACCTCGGCAGCTTCTATTTGAGTTTTTGCTTCAACAACACATTTTAAGAATGTTGGTTCTTGTGTAACAACATTATTTTCTGTAAATGTCTACATTCCTTTAGACTGCTGAGATTTCTCCCAGGTCATTTTTGTGTCTCCCGACCGTTGAGCATGGTCTAAAAATAATTCAGTGTCCTGTGAATTATTTCCAAAGGGAAGAAATTCATTGTTCCCTGACTATTAAGGCTGCATTTCTTCATCTTCTTGTAAATCTTGATTAGGAGTTATATTCATCTCCATATCCCTTTCCTTTATTAATTCCACCGTTGGTATCTCACCTCCCCCTTGTCTTGAATGTGGTAGTTTCCAAGCTGACACTTCCATCTTTGTAACTTTGTACCCTGAAAGTTTAAACAAGTCCTCGCATTCGAGAAATAATAATTCATCATTCTCCCAATTATTTGAAACAAAAGGTGGGTTCTCTAAATGATCAGCAACTTCCACCAACGTGTCCAAGCTTCGCGTTTCATGCTTCTTACATGCTTCTTTCCACCTCTAAAGTTATTTCTTGAGTTCCTGTACATCCTCCTTCAACAACTCATTATCATAAATAAAATTTCCAATAGGGGTTGGTCTGTATCAGGTTCTTGTGGATAGGTTTATCCAATAGGTGCGTTACCTTATAGTTCTTATGTTACAAAGAGTAGTCTGGGTTTTAAAATGGGAATTTCAAATTTTGTCGCCTCTACTACAGAAGAATATATGGTTCTCCTTTTTTTGTGATATCAGATGAATGTCCTTTAATATCTTATCTCTTCCTTCTTCTTTGTGGCCTAGAAGGGATAGAAACTTCTCTTGTTTCTGTCAAAAGTTCTTCTTCTTCAATTCTGGTTCCTCTTATTTCAGAGGAATATTCAATGTTCAACTCTTGAGGTTTTATTCTATAAGAATATTATGTCCCTATAAATTTTCTCCTATTGTAGCATCCATATATCCAAATTCCATTGTCGATGCTTCTGTAGCTGCTCTAGATTCTGATTCTACTATGGCAGCTGCTAGTGACATGGTTTATTCTACCGCCACCGCCACCCTATCCATTTATTCTATTGGGTTTGATGTTACTGCAACTTCCCCTGAGCTTTCTACCCGAACATTTCCCAATCCTTCTAGCGCTTCACCCCTCCCCTCGACTGAATCTAAGGAGCTTCACTCGACATATCCTTCTTTAATACCTCTTACTACAGGCACTCAGTTCACCCCAATTCCAACAATTAACTATTCCCATGTTTACTTTGTTTGTGCCAAGGCTCATTCAACTAGCAGTTTAATTAGTATATGGTTTGTTATAGAGGATAATGGGTGCCGAGATGTTTTCACATAATGTTTCATGTTTTGTAGGGTTCGTAGAAGATAAAATGGCACGTTCAACAATATACCATGATGCAAATGAGAAAGAAGCAAGAAATCATAAATATACACAATTTTGAACCTTCCTTCACAAGTAATGTACCTTTTCAAAAAGATGGAAACTTGGTCCCAAGGTCTTGGTAGTGTTTTCATTTCTATTCCCTTGGACCTCGGCTGCACACACTCTCCTTCTGTAAGGAAATCTTCTACTTCTATCGATTTGTGCCTCTTTTGGAAAAATCATCTATCTTGAACTCGTACCTTGTCATTGTCGTACCGAACCATCGTCTTTCCAAGGTGGATTATGTTATCACCAACCTTGTAGTTAGTTGTGTGAGGTGGATCCGGGATGGATGGTAGAGTGAAAAGAAACTAAGGGGTGGAACCAAGACTGCCTAGACTCCCAAATGAATGGTTGTCATGCCAATCAAGGTTGCCTTCACTTTATGTTATCCTACTCCAAGACAACAACAGGGGAGACCCGGATCTAGTCCCGACAGGAGAGATCAGACCTAGACACCAGAACAGATCAAATGGGGCTTCAAGGCATGTAAGGTATGTAAGTTACAAGGTGAATGTAAACCCTAGCTCCAGGGTTTAGGTACTAGAAACTGTTGGGGATGACCATTGTCTTGGGAAACATAACTGTGATAGGGTGATCAAAGATAGAGTTGGGACTGTCTAGTACCAAGGAGACAGAATCAATGAAATATAGGTAACTTGAGTTATCAAAAAATGTTGGCAAAGAGAATGGGAGTAAGCTCAATTTAGGGCTAGTGCTAGAGATAGGATATTAGTGCGCTAGGGTTGTTTCAGTCAAAAACTTAGATCTAGGTCAAAGTGCCATGAATTTGGATAGCGTTGAGGGTAATTTGGACTATGTGGAACCTTATCTATCAATTTGTGAAGTCAAAAATTAGAAAAAGTCAAATCCCTAGTAGGTCAAATTTTCAATGGGGGTTTATGCAGTTCTCTAGATAAAAATCAAATCTAGGTAAAAATAGTAGGAATTTAACCAGAATTGTAGTAGATTTAGTGAAGAGGAGTCCCAATATATGAAACCCAAAAAAAAATTGGCCAATTATCGGACGATTCCCAGATTTAGTGGTTTTTAGGGTTTTTATTATTTTAGGAGTTTTCAGAAAAATTGAAGTAAAGAAAGGTACAACGGATTAATATCTAAAGAGAAGATACTTACCTATTAGATCTTACCTAGAAATTCTTGTATAAGTATTTAACAGTGATGATCCCCTCTATCCCAATCAATTCTGGAATATCCAAATGATTTCTATGAAGGATGTAAGCCACAAGCCACCAATGCACCCCCTATCCTGCATGAGCAAATGTCAACAATATCAGATTTGCCAATACAAGATAAAGAAACCAAATTCTACAAGAAAGTAAAACAAAGTAATCATAGATCACAATGAAACTAATTAAAACCCCCTTAAGATGAACAAAACCGAGCGAGTTGAGGTCCCCCTGCAAAAACGCTCCAGCCAAAACGCCCTCCTGTAGGAAAAACAATCATAGCAGAAAAATATATATCTCACAAGAATTTCCACAATTCTAGGAAGCAGAAGACTATCCAATCACCATTTGAGAACATCAGATGCAAAGAAGATCCTGAAAATATCCACAAAAAATTCTTTCTATTATTCATATCCAAGAGCCAAAGACCCTTTACAAATGAGAAGCTCTCTCCTTTAAATAGAAATGAGAGAACCACAATCATAACCGAATCCTAACCACTTTCAAAATGAGTGGCTAATATTAAAAGATAAAATATTCTAATCAATGGTTAAGATGATCTCAACATACAATACATGAATCAATATGACCATAAAGTACCAAAGTGGACTAACTCACCCATAAAGAGGGTAACCCACTCAACAGGAAATAAATGAAGCACATGGTGGGTCCATGGAGTGTTGACTAACTCCCTTTGGGTGTCCCCATGGAACAATAAAACAATATAATATTTTAATTCTTTGACTTTGTGCCTCCTTGAGGAAATCATGAGCCTCCCAAAGGCTCCAGAAAATAATATAAAAATGCCCAAAAATAGGTGTGGGCCCAATCAGGTGCCACAACTGCTGGAGAAGGTGTGGAGGACATCACTCTGATCATTATGACTCATCCCATGTCATTTCCTTGCCTTAGTATCCCAAATCGATTTCTTCAATAGCCATTTAATCATTTTTTAATCTACCTTGAGAAACATGAACCTACCAAAATAGCCTCCTAGGGTGCCTGCGTTGTCAAACTGATCCCACAATGCTCTCTGGGATGGGGGTACTATGGTACAAACAAGTGGCTACACCTGCTATTCGCATACAATTCCCTAGGAGATCCAACTGAAACATCTCCTTCCTCAGACATATCAACCTGTGAAGAAAAACTACATCAGAGAGGCAGAATGAGCCTGATCATATCTGCAAGTGCCCAAAACTAGAAATAAACTGTCTCATTAGACTCAGAGAATCCAAATCCATCTAAGGTGTATACTTATACCCCTTACAGGTCTCTATGTTATCATCAATCATATCCAATAAACAATATAACCATTTGTAAATGATCAGACACCAATAATAACTTAGATTATCATCCATCTATTGTAAGTGTTAAAAGGCTAAGAAATGCTCTACAACTCATTCAAGCAACAATCACAACAAGTAGCAGTCATTTCACTGGCGGTACATCAACCAATACATATATAAGGATTTATTTATTATTACTCAGACTAGACTTTCAGGACTATACTCACTTCATAGCTGTAGTCAATTTTCTAGTGAAGGGTGAAGGATGAAATTTACAACGCTAAAGCAAAGGATGACTTCCTGCTCAACATCATAACACCTTGGATAACAGAAAGGGAATACTCACTATAACCAATGTCAAACAAACAACAACACAAGGAATGGTAGTGCCTCACAAATGAGTGAGTTGTTTAGAGAGTGCTTATTCAACTTGGGCATCATGACTACATCAAGCTTGATCCAAGTTCACTAAGATCATCATTTTATTCCATGGCCTTTTTGGCCTATATGACCCTTTGGGACTTCACCAGTGCTTCAAAGCACATCTAATCGCAACTTTCATCCGAGACATATTTATATTTATAAGGTCAGCAGTATTTGGATATAGCATATTTTTAACCATTGCTTTTTTTTGGACCTTTTATTATACCCTTCAAGGGGTATTTTAGCATTTCATTGCTCTTTCCCTTTTTCACATATGTTAAGAAACACAGTTTTAGCATTTTCATTTTCCATGGGAACATATAAAATATTTCTAATGCAGGTAGTAAATGAGCTTTCAGTTTTAACCAACAACATCTCAAGTGAACAGGGGGAGTTCTGCACAGTGCCAAACATCAGGACAACCGACCAGAATGACTTAGGAATACAATCCAACTCACCAAAGGCAAGTTCTCTCACCAACTCATAGCCGAGACACAATATAAATAGGGAGGCTTGTCCAACAACGGTTCTAACAAGGGAAAGGGTCCTCCATGCCATAAGTCAAGAAGTCAGTTGGGTTGAAAACAAAACTGGAATTTAATGGATGGGTGGAGATAGTGAATGATGAAGCCAACACTAGCAAGCCAAAAAAATGGTGGGAATGACTACCTCTATTCTCCCTAGGGAGGGTAAAACCAATGAGTATAGATCAAGAACTTCCAAGTCTAAGTAGGGACATCAATACATAATACAAAATACATCCAAGTCAATATAATTATGACTGCCAGATCATGACACCACATGTTAATACATGTCACAAAAATGAGTATAAGAGAAATGATAACCATAACACAATATAAAAAGCTGAGTCATAATCATGCAATATAATCCATCTGAAACATCATTTTTCCAATGAGAAAGCACTAATATAAAACTGGGCATCAATAACTGATCTGTAATGACTAAATGGCTACATCAGTCCTAAAATCTGAATGTCCTGAGACTCAGTCTTGACATGGGAGAGTACAATAGTCCACTAATACAATAATGATCTGTCAAAACTGCTCAACTCAGCATCTCATATGTAAGAGATATGGCTGAAAAATGTATTGTGTCTGAAAAATAGAATATGGTAGCCTGGCTACTATAATATATGTGATAACATCTGGCTCCAGCTGGGACAAGTGCCCTGCTGAAAAGAGGGCTTGAGAAGAGTCAAAATCTCTGGTCCTCACACTCTTCTTCTCGCATCCTCGATCAATCCATCCAGCTCTGCAACCGCTACCAAGAATGTACTTGACTCCCTGCAACATGTCCAGAGCTATACCAAACTCATAGACCAGTCGTCAAAACAATATGTGGATAATATATAAAATACTGAAAATAAAGATGCATGAAACTGAAAAGCAGAAAATAAATCTAATCTATAACCATAACTTTCAATAAAAGTTTGATTTTTTATTTTGCAGGATAAAAAAATTACACTAAGAGCTTCAAAGGTGAGCTTCAGACAACAAAGCAAGATTCTATACTACTGCCAGGAAATGCTTATTCATGTCCTACCTACTCTACTCTAAC
Source organism: Pseudotsuga menziesii (assembly GCA_001517045.1). Taxonomy (NCBI): domain Eukaryota; kingdom Viridiplantae; phylum Streptophyta; class Pinopsida; order Pinales; family Pinaceae; genus Pseudotsuga; species Pseudotsuga menziesii. The sequence continues at coordinate 220,135 of LPNX011018897.1, forward strand.
CAATGTATACAAGTGTTAGGTAAAATCATAAATCCAATGCAACCACTTGTTGAACAAATCTATTGAGCTTTCTTTACAATTAATGATACAACAAGTCAAAGATAGGTTGTAAGTAATGTGAATGAAAATTGAAGCTATTGTAACTTGTTGTTTGAAAATTAAAGAAAGATATGGATAAAGAGAAATGAAATCATGCCAGGGATGAGATTGATTGTTGTAGACTTCTTCCATCCATAGATCGACAGGATCATAAAATTTATGCAAGTTTAAATTTGATGAAAGAAAAGAATACAATACATAATTCATCCCTCCTAGGCCATCATTTTTTCCCTCGTCTTTTTGGTCAGCATACTCAATCATTCTCACATTATGATCAATGATGAAACAAAATAGGGACAAATTAGAAATATTTATACTAGAAATTGAGATTAACCCCATTTGTTGTTTATAAAATGAGAAAATATGGAATTGGTCTTTATAGAGCTTTTCATTCACCCAATCAAATAAATTAGCAAAGTTGAAAACATTATGCACCAAGGATGAAAGGAGATAAAATGCTTTACCATTGACTAGTTGGCACTTTCTAGAATCTGTACTGCATGATACCATAGAGAAGGACATCAAGATTTGGGATGGGAGGGTGGATTGACAAATTAAAACTTGATTTGTATCACCTAAAGGTGTTAACACCAATCTTGCATATGATATGGGACATTTTCTAGAGAAATTGGCAAGATTGAAACTAACCTCCCAAGAACTAGACTCACTATGATTAATCTCCTCTACCAAATCACCTTGATCAAAAGTATGATAGGGAATAGTATCATCATTACAAGAATCATTCCCTAGAGGCTCTTGATGATTATTTGGACACAGATTCTAGTTTTACAGATGTGACAAAGAAGGTTCTAGGTCAAGATCACTCACTAGTATATCATCATCATGTGGTTTTTCTTCTTGAGATTGTTCATTACATTCAACTGAGGATAAATGATCATCATCATTCATTTGATAAGGAAAAACATCACTATGTTCATTTATATCCTCACAAACTTGGTCTTCAACTACAATATGACCACATGATTGCTCTTCAACGGAAGTTTTATTAATTTCAACCTTTTCTTCTTTTGCAGTGATATGATCAAGGTTTGAATCTAGATTCGGATAGGTTGGATACTGACTCAAATTATTATCAAATAGGCAATGACTATGGAGTTTCTCTTTTAAAGGATCTTTAATGACCTCACCAATGGAAGGCTGAACTATAGATGTTTCTTGATGGTGCATGTTAGGTTCCCTTCCACGGATCAGATCTAGGATTTGCTCTATGACTGCTTCAGGTAATAATAACAGAGTATCTTGTATGATTTGATTGATATCCCTCTTAGTTTCATCATGAGGTTTTGAAACATTATTCTTGAAGTACTCTGTAACATTCTTATGGATTGCAGGCACGCTCATAATTTGGAACATATCAAGAGAGGAATGGTCCAATTGAGAAAGCACTTCGTCAATATATTGATTATCAACGGCATAATCATTGCTAGACTGGCACTCTAAAATTTTATCAATGTTCCTAATCCAACTATAAATTAAAAAATCTATGAACATGGCATACCCAGTGATGGATCATGTTGCTAAATGATCAAACCATAGTTGAACATCCCCTTGCAAGGATTCTCTTAAGGCTCGCATATAAACATCTTCATTGTTTGCACCTCTAGATTCCACGTAATCCCACAGAATATCCAGATGAATTTCAATAGATATATCCTTATTTCCATTGAACCAGGGCATCCTCCTAGTGTAATTTTTTGGCATAGGATGAGGTGCCCCCGATATTTCAGAAAAGTCAAAAGGAGACTGTTTCTCTTGTTTTTTCACAACTCAGGATACTTGGCTATAAGGATTTGACTGGGACTGACTTCTAGGTTCATGTCAAATTATAGGTCCACTCGGGATGTTTGGGAAATCTTTGTTGCATGCGTGACAAATTTTTTGGGTATCATAAAGATTGTGATAACTAGATTCATACCCATACTCATGCTTGATATCATGCTCATACCTGTAGTCTGACCTCAATCTATCCCTTTCATTTATTTGTCTTGTATTTTCAATCATGTTTTTGGTTACTTCGTTCATGTGCCTTAGAAACACATCTTAATTCATTATGATTTATGGTATGGTCTAAGAACTTAAGATTAATATGTTGGGCATAGTCCTCAGTGGAGTCGCAAGGTGGAGTCTCCAAGTGAAACACACAAGTAATTCACCAATAAAAGATATGTCGTAGGGAAAGGTGATGTATGTTCAACCAAGGTAGGCCTCTACTACCCCGGCAACGACAACAAAATGTTATCACCAACCTTATACTTGCTTGTGTGAGGTGGATCCAGGATGGATGGTAGAGGGGAAAGCAACTAAGTTGTGGAACCAAGACTGCCTAGACTCCCAAATGGATGGTTGTCATGCCAATCAAGGTAGCCTTCACTTTATGTTATCCTAGTCTAATAAAACAACGGGGGAGACCTATATCTGCTCCCGACAGGAGAGATCAGACCTAGACACTATAACAGATCGAATGGGACTTTAAGGTATGTAAGGTGCAAGGTGAATGGAAACCCTAGCTCTAGGGTTTAGGTACTAGCAACTTATGGGGATGACCACTGTCTTGGGAAACATAACTATGATAGGGTGAGCAAAGACATATTTGGGACTATCTAGTACCAAGGAGACAGACTCAGTGAAAGATAGGTAACTTAAGTTATCAATAAATGTTGGCAAAGAGAATGGGAGTAACCTCAATTTAGGAATAGTGCTAGAGATAGGATATTAATTCCTTTAATGCATTGGGTAATGGATTCAACATCAACACAACATTTCAATGAACACACCTAGGATATACCCTGATCTATGGACCTAGAAAAGGATTTGTCCTGGAAGACTCGGGTTACAGGAAAACCAACAGAAGGAGGGCTAGCACTAGGTCTTAGAGAGGCATATCTACAGCTCTAGAGCCACCAGGAGGCTATCAACTTAGCATTGGAGGGAAAATGAGATCAGGGTAGCTTGATCTACAAACCCAAGTCAGAAAATTTCAGTAAAGATCAGATCTGGAAAAGTGAAAATCTGATGAGGGGGCTAGGGAGCTGAAAACTAGTTTTTTAGATCTAGGGAAACCTAGAAGGAACTATCTCAGAGTTGGGGGTGTTCTGGAGTGCTCAAGCCCTAATCTATCAGCCTATTCTATCAAATTTCAGAAAAAGTAAACCCCCAAAAAGTCCAATTTTTAGTGAGGGCGCTAGGGCTGTTTCAGTCAAAAACTCATATCTAGGTCAAACTGCCATGAATCTGGACAGCATTGAGGGTGATTTGGACTGTGTGGGACCCAATCTATCCATTTGTGAAGTCAAAAATTAGAGAAAGTCAAATCCCTAGGAGGTCAAATTTTTAGTGGGCCAAATGTCTCATTAGACTCAGAGAGTCCAAATCCATCTAAGGTGTATACTCATACCCCTCACAGGTCTCTATGTGATCATCAACCATATCCAATAAACAATATAACCATCTGTAAATGATCAGACACCAATAATAACTTAGACTATCATCCTTCTGATGTAAGTGTTAAAAGGCTAAGACATGCTCTACAACTCGTTCAAGCAACAATCAAAACAAGTAGCAGTCATTTCACTGGTGGTACATCAACCAATACATATATAAGGATTTATTTATTATTACTTAGACTATTTTTTTAGGACTATACTCACTTCATAGCTGTAGTCAATTTTCTAATGAAGGGTGAAGGATGAAATTTACAAGGTTAAAGCAAAGGATGAATTCTTTCTCAACATCATAACGCTTTGGATAATGGAAAGGGAATACTCACTATAAACAATGTTGGACAAACAAAAACACAAGGAATGGCAGTGCCTCACAAATGGGTGAGTTGTTTAGAGAGTGTTTATTCAACTTAGGCATCATGACTACATCAAGCTTGATCCAAGTTCACTAGGATCATCATTTTATTCCATGGCCTTTTTGGCCTATATGACCCTTTGGGACTTCACCAGTGCTTAAAAGCACAGCTAATCACAGCTTTCGTCCGGGACATATTTATATTTATAAGGTCAGCAATATTTGGATATAGCATATTTTTAACCATTGCTTTTTTTTGGACCTTTTCTTATACCCTTCAAGGGGTATTTTAGCATTTCATTGCTCTTTCCCTTTTTCACATATGTTAAGAAACACAGTATTAGCATTTTAATTTTCCATGGGCGCATATAAAATATTTCTAATGCAGGTAGTACATGAGCTTTCAGTTTTAGCCAACAACATCTCAAGTGACCAAGGGGAGTTCTGCATAGTGCCAAACATCGAGACAACTGACCAGAATTATTTAGGCATACAATCCAACTCACTAAAGGCAAGTTCTATCACCAACTTAGAGCCGAGACACAATATAAACAGGGAGGCTTGTCCAACAACGATTCTAGCATAGGAAAGGGTCCTCCATGCCATAAGTCAAGAAGTCAGTCAGGTTGAAAACAAAACTGGAAGTTAATGGATGGGTGGAGATAGTGAATGATGAAGCCAACACTAGCAAGCCAAAACAATGGTGGGAATGACTACCTCTATTTTCCCTAAGGAGGGTAAAACCAATGAGTATAAATCAAGAACTTTCAAGTCTAAGTAGGGACATCAAACATAATACAAAATACATCCAATTCCATATAATTATGACTTCCAGATCATGACACCACATGTTAATACATGTCACAAAAATGAGTATTAGAGCACAGATAACCATAACACAATATAAAAAGTTGAGTCATAATCATGCAATATAATCCATCTGAAACATCATTTGTCCAATGAGAAGGCCCTGATATAAAACTAGGCATCAATAACTACTCTGTAATGACTAAATGGCTACATCGGTCCTCAAATCTGAGTGTCTTGAGACTCAGTTTTGACATGGGAGAGTACAATAGTCCACTAATACAATAATGATCCGTCAAAATTGATCATCTCAGCATCTCATATGTAAGAGATCTGGCTGAAAAATGTACTATGTCTGAAAAATAGAATATGGTAGCCTGGATACTATATATGTGATAACAGGTTCCTTTTATGTTGAAACAATCAAGATGGACATAATTACACGTGCTCCTTTGCATAACAAGTCGGTTGTCATCTACTGAACAGATTGAATGTAAATTTTCCTTTAAAGCACAACTAAGGATAAAACAGTATATTTAAATTTAACTGAAATAACCACACATGAAATTATTTATAGTATGCAACGGAATATAAAACTCAGAACCATTTATAACATCAATCACATCAATATAAATGACACAATATTGTTATATTTTTATCATTTAATCAATATGATCTAGGATCTGATATGAGAGAATAACATGCACAACAATAATCACAAGAGACAAGAGACACAAATAATTTTCCTCAAGGAAACCATAAAGGAGAAAACCCCGCAACTTCCTCAGAGATAGAATGAGCACCAATAGCAAAGTAAAACCCAAAAACATAAATATGATCTCCCACAGTTGATCTCTCTCACTTGTGCCATCACTTCCTCTCTCACTCATGTGCCTCACTTAAGTGAGTGAAGGTGACAAATAGAGAGTCTCACTCTCTATTTATACTAGTTTTTGACTTGACAATTACTTACCAGGGACGACATCTCTAGGAGAGTCTAATAACCCTAGTGCCCCTCAACTGTGGGGAATTTTCCCCTCTAGTCAACAAGGAGGGTTGACCTCAACTCAATTGTGGGGCTATTTCCCTAACTTACAACGGAGGGTTAACCTCTTTGACTTTACATGACTTTATTATATTAATGATTCTTCCAATAGGAACATCAAGGTATGACTTTACATGACTTGATTATATTGCTTATTCTCTAGATATGAACATTGGGGTACAATACATAAGTGAATACATTCCAAACTTACAAATACATCAACACTCCCTCTTAACTAGGAAGGTATTCTCTCAACACAATTCATTAGCACACATATCTATCACTAGATCATCATCAAGTCTAGATCATCATTGTTTCATCATCATCAAGGATGGATCATCTAGATCATCATCATCAAGGCTGGATCATCTGGATCATCACTAGATCATCATCATCACTACTTCCGCTATCTCGAACAAATGGTTCTATCTCTCAATTCTACTCGTCACGGGAATTTCTATAGATCCAACCCTTTTTCATGCTGGTTGTAGGCCTTACCTCCATGTAGGTCTTCATATTCTTCAGCACTTATATCTAACCATGGAAGGAACACATCCAATAACCATGTTAGAAAGGCCCGCCCAGCACTTTCATCTGACCATGGGAGGAACACATCCACCACCATGTCAGAAAGGAATGCCCAACACTCACATTTTACTGTGGGAGGAACACATCCACCACCATGTCAGAAAGGCCCAACACTCACATCTGACCATGGTAGGCCCAGCCTGCCACCATGTCATAATGGCCCATCACTTACATCTGACCATGGGAGGAACACATCCAAGAACCATGTCGAAAAGGATCAACACTTATATCTGACCATGGGAGGCCCAACCTACCACCATGTCAGAATGGCCTAGAACTTACATCTAACCATGGGAGGAACACATCCAAGAACCATGTCAGAAAGGCTCAACACTTATATCTGACCATGGGAGGAACACATCCAAGAACCATGTCGGAAAGGCTCAGCACTTACATTTGACCATGGGAGGCCCAGCCTGCCACCATGTCAGAATGGCCCAGCACTTACATTCGACCATGGGAGGAACACATCCAAGAACCATGTCAGAAAGGCTCAGCACTTATATCTAGCCATGTGGGGAACACCTCTCACATCCATGCTAGAAAGGATATTCGAACATGGAAGGAACTAATCCTACCATGTCAGAAAGGCTCTGCACTTATATCTGCCCATGGAAGGAACCAAACCTACCATGTCAGAAAGGCTCTACACTTACATATTCCCATGGAAGGAACCAATCCTACCACGTCAGAAAGGCTCTTGGACTCATCACTTCCCCTTGGAAGGAACCTCGATATGGAGAACACCAAGCTTCTCCCTAAAGTACTCAAACTTCACTCTGGCCATTTCTAGCATAGAATCACATCACGGCTTATTACATCCAAGGATAACCTGTGAGCTTCGCCATGACTAATTAGATCCAAGGACAACCTACAACACCATTTATGTTTGAGAAACCTACGAGCTTCTCCAGGATTTTTTGCTTAGACAACCTGTCTCACCGGCTATACTAGAACTCCCTCTTTTGAGAGATCTTGATCTGGATCACAAACTGGAGCTTCACTACTCCTCTCTCAACTATTTTGAGTGCCATGTAGGACTCCTTCCTGCTAAACCAAGATATCACACCTGATCTCATACTAAAGTAGAACCCTGAATTGATCTTCCTATCAATGGCACTTCCTATCCAATCCAAATCCACATAACCTTCTAGGTTAATATTCTGATTCACTTCATACTTAATCCCATAGTCAACTGTACCCTTCAGGTACCTTAGAATATGCTTTGCATCAATTAGGTGAGCATGTCTTGGATCTATTAGAAAATGGCTCACAATGAAGCAAATTTTGGTATTGTATTCGTCAGTTACATCAATGACCCAATCATATAACGATACATCGTGGCATCAACCGACTCTGATGAAGCATCACTCAATAGCTTCAGGTTTGATTCCATAGGTGTGGTCATGGCCTTGTAGCCCATCCTCTCGAACATCTTCAGGATCTCTACTGCGTACTTCCCTTGTCCCAGGGAGATTCCATCTGCATTCTACCACACCTCCATGCCTAGAAAGTATCGTATCATATCCAAGTCCTTCATCTCAAACTCGGTAAAAAGTCTCCTTCTTGCATCTCTAATGAGTTCCTATTTTCCTATCAGGAACAAGTCGTCGACATATAACAGGAGAATCACTAGTCTTCCACCTTCAACCTTGGAGTAAAGGTTGGAATCCACTTTACTCTCGAACCTCAGGATCTTCTGCAGTCACTCCCTCTGAAGTGGAGCATCATTCTCCCCTTGCCTTTGGTACTTTATGTATTGAAACATTCTATACTGGAGTGACAAGTAGCTTCCTCTGCTATTAATATTCTATGTATCCATCTAGGTTCACTAGATACCAAGATCTTAAACCTTTTCAAAAGTTATTCTCGCACCCATCTGTGAGCTTGTCATCCTCTATAGGATTTCATCTTCAACCTTGTAGCAAATGTTAAGATCTTCATCACTCTAGGTGATCTTCAAGATCCTCATGTATTTTTTATCCCATAGGTGCCTTCTGAGTTCATATAAGGCCTTCTTTAATTTTCACACATGAATATGCTTGTCACGTGTCTTAACTTCTAGTGGCTTCAAATGTCTCTTTGTAGTCTATGCCTTCTTTCTGTGAGAAGCCTCGTGCTACAAGTCTTGCCTTGTATCCTACTGCATGTTGGATCTTGCAGATACATATGGAAGATACTACGGACTTCCCTTCAAGTCTTCGACATCGCACTCTAGTCATCATTCTTCATTTTGGATTATTTCTTGAACTGTCACCACTTGTTCTTCGCAACAAGTCTCATCCTTAGTTTCTTGTAGGTGATTGTACGCTATCTTTCCTACAAGTCAAATGCATTAATTGTATGTTTAGAAACATTTCATAAGGCATATTCATAATGGCAAATTCTTATGCATAAATATATAATCATGCAACTATTTTATCCAATACAACATTCATCCATATCTCACGGAAACTTTCTAGATGTATTCCATCTCTACCAAGACATCATTGAGATTGTGCACTAATCCAATATGTCAACAAAGAGGTTTCATTCTAGATAAGTAGCAATGGAGAGTTGTATAGCACCATGAGCTACTTAACAATCACATGCATATTAGTAGTATACTGTCATTAATGCAAACATTCTATCATGCATAATACATCAACTGAATGTAAAAAAATGCATAACAAAACAATATCATGAAATGACAATTGAATACTTATCTTTATTTGTTTCGTGGGTAGACTTCTTATTTCAGCTTCATCATCTTCTTCATTCATAACAACATCATTTCTTATCCAAATGCTTAAGATGGATAAGAGTTTCTTCAAGAATTCAGTTCTTCATATTCCTCATCACTTGAGGGATCTTCTTTGAATCATGAGCGCTTGATCCTCAACTGCTCCCATCTTCTCTTATCTTATTATGGGTCGAGCTTCATCTTGTGTGTGCTCTTCCTAGAGTCTGATGAAAATAATCACTTCCTTCTAGCACACATTCCTTGAATGAATGAATCCCATGATCCTAGGAGGCCATTCAAGGTGGTTATTACAACTTTTGCATTCTCTACTTCTTCATCCACTGCTTCAAGTTGTTCTTTGATTTGAGAGACCCTTGTAAAGTTTGACTGTATGGTCTCTGCATTCTGGATCTTTACATTCTTCAACTGGTTTCTCAAAGTCATCGTCTAATTTATGTACTTCCCTTCAAATAGCTTGGTTAAGGAATCAAACATATTTTTAGGTTTCTTTAGGGAAGACACTTGTGGTATAAGGTGATCTTTGATTGAATCAGCAATGATCTTCTTGGCCTTGACCAAGTTCTTCTTGTGTAAGGCTTTAGCCTCATCTCCCTATGGAACTCGAACCTATCCACTTATGTAGGTGTCCAATTCATTTTCTTCAAGAACCAGTGAAAACTTAAACTTCCATGCTCCGATTTTTTTAGCTTCACCAAGCTTGTCATCAAGTTGGTGTGATAGGTCATTTTGAAATGAGAACCTCAAATGTAAATAAAAAAATATTAGATCTTACAGATTTGAGGTGTATGTCCTAGTTCTGGATCTAGCTGATCTAGGGTTTGTCATAGAGACCCTCATTTTCAAAACTTGGAATCTTTTATATATTATTGAATAGAAATATGGGCCTCTTCAAGTAGATCTGTCCAATGTACTCCTTTTCTAAAAACAGTGGAGGGAAACTCCCAGAACAGGAATCCCTAGTTTTCAAATTTCCTCTATAGAAATGTTTTATTTTTTTTAGTGGTATCTCCAAAATTAATGCTCCTCTGTGTCTGAAATTTCGTACTGAGGTAGCCTTGTCTTTCCTATTTCCAAAACCACAGGTTTTAGCAGAATTGGTTTCACCAATTGGGACTTATGAGAGTTTTCCCAAGGTGACATATTTCAGAATTGTTCAGCATAGTGAACGTCGACAGACTTCCATGTTCCCCTGTTTGATCATCATGGTCTAAAACTTGTACCACAGAAATTAAATTCCATGCCATATCTGGAACATCTTGCGAAATTTCATTTAGACATTCGTAGCCTAAGATATAGTAATTCTCCCTAGGTGTCATGTTTAGGGATGAATCTTGGAAGAGGCTACAACCCTAATTTGGAGGAATCATATCTCCCCAAATATAGTGAATCTAATTTTAAAATATTTACAAAGGGTACATCAGCATTTTATCTTCGACCTATTAAAATTTTGGCCCCTACAACTTATTCAATCCTGAGATATAGCAAATGTACCAAAACTACCAGTTTTAGTATTTTAGGGTTTTTCAGGCCCAGGGTCAAACTAGGGTTTGACTTTCCCAGAGTTTTACTCAACCAAAAAATTCGACCTTGGTCTATAAAATTTTATTTTTATGATTATAGAAATCCTATGCTAGGCTCACTCAAAAATTCCTCTTCTGTAAAAAACCCTAATTTCCCGTAGGAAGAACTCAAAATACTTGAAATCAAATTCTACTTCGACAAAAAGATGTGCCCTTCAATGGAGAGTTATCCTAGCCTCCTTTTTGCTGATGATGTGTGGAGAGAGACCCAAATAGTAATAATCTCTAGCTTTTGCAGCTACACAATGTCTTCTTCTTAGGTTAGCTCTGATACCATATTATATTTTTATCATTTAATCAATAAGATCTAGGATATTATCTAAGAGAATAACATGCACATAAATAATCACAAGTGATAAAAGACACAAAGAATTTTCCTCGGGGAAACCATAAAGGAGAAAACCCCACAACTTCCTCAGAGATAGAATGAGCATCAATAGCAAAAGTAAAACTCAAAAACATAAAGATGATCTTCGACAGCTGATCTCTCTCACTTGTGCCAGCACTTCCCCTCTCACTCATGCGGCTCAGTTGAGTGAGTGAATGTGACAAATACAGAGTCTCACTCTCTTTTTATACTAGTTTTCAACTTGAAAATTACTTACCAAGGTTGACATCTCTAGCAGAGTATAATAACCCTAGTGCTCCTCAACTGTGGGGACATTTCCCCCCTGATCAATAAGGAGGGTTAACCTCAACTCAATTGTGGGGACTCTTTCCCCGAGTTGCAACGAAGGGTTAACCTCATTGACTATACATGACTATATTATATTAATGATTCTCTTGATAGGAACATCGAGGTATGACTTTACATGACTTGATTATATTGTGAATTCTCTCAATAGGAACATCGGGGTACAATACATAAGTGAATACATTCCAAAGTTACAAATACATCAACAAATATTTTGGGAAGAAACCCCCGGACAAAACCCAAGATGGGAAAACCAGTGCAGCAGTATGAGAGGATATTTTTATTAAGAAAGTACATATATTTTTTAATATCATAAAATCAATTTATGCCCTAGATGGAAAATTGAAACACCCAAAAAATAGCTGAAAAAAACCTGTGATATGGTACATTTCCCAAGGTAGCCTGTTGTTGTACGGTGTACCTACACCAAAGTCTCTTGTCTATCTCCTCTCCAATTTAGGGCTTCCTTGCTGAGTTAGTGCTCCTCCATCTTCTTCACCAAAATTCTCTCTCTCACACTTCTTCCTCTATCTCTGTCAGAATGCAATTATGTCCTCTCCACCAATTGAACTCTCTTTTATATCTTTAAGTAAAGTGAAAACCCTAATTTCACTTTCACTTAAATTCAATAAAGACTTAGATAAATTTAGTTATTCTCCAAATTAAACTTAGAAAAAATAATTAAATACAATCGGATTCCTAATTCAAGTCTTTTGCATGAAAGAGAACATGCATGCAAGAAGACATTCCTTATTGCTGCTAGTTTAAGACTCCCTCTCAATGAGGAATGGATTTGGTAGAAACCCCAACTTATCCCTGAACTTCAAAAAACTCTGTCTGCAAAGTGCCTTGGTGAAAATGTATGCCACCTGCTCATCTATCTGTATGTACTCCAACCGAATGGTTCCTCTCTGAACATAATCTCTCAAGAAGTAGTACCTGATGTCTACATGTATTCTTTGGTCATGGAACACTGTATTCTTAGATAGACTGGTGCCACTCTGATTTTCATGGTGACCTATTGTATCCTCTAGCTGGCACTCTAAAAACCCTGAAAGTAACTTCCTTAGCCACATACCCTCACAGGAATCCATGATGGAATCCATGTACTCAGACGCTGTTGAGCTCAATGAAACGGACTTCTGCTTCCTATTGAACCAAGATACAACCCCCTACCCAATGCTAAAACAACAACCTGAAGTACTCTTTCAGTCCTCTACACATCCTGCCCATTCAAGATCTATGAAACCTACTAACTATACACTCCCCCTACGCTCATAAGCTAATCCATCCTCCACTGTACCTTTGATGTAGCGAAGTATGTGCTTTGTAGATGTCCAATGCACTCTCCTAGGGTCCACCATGAACTAACTCAAAGAGTTGAATTCAAATCTAATGTCTGGTTGTGTGTTAACCAGATACATAAGTGATATGATAAGCTAACTATACAAGGTAGGATCAAATCTATCTAACCTTGATGCATCAATATTCCTCCAATTGGAAACTAGAGGTATGGACATAGGCTTGTAGTCCTCCATCCTAAATCTCTTCAATATATCTACCGCATACTTCCCCTGTCCAATGAAGAAGAATCCATCTCTCTGCCAAACCTCCAATCCCAGAAAGTAATGCATCAGACCAAGGTCTTTCATCTCAAAATCCACTGCAAGGTTGGACTTGCAGTCTCCAATCAGCCTCTCATCTCCTATAATAAAGATATCATCCACATATAGGACCAGTATGAGAGGCACCTCACCTGTCAAGAAGTACAGGTTGTGGTTATCCTCACTCCACTGAAATCCCATCTCCTGTAGATATATTTCAATCCTCGAGTACCATGCTTGAGGTGCCTAATTAATCCCATAAAGAGATCGATGGAGTATGCATATATGTGTCTCCCTATTATCCACATCAAACCCCTCTAGATGCTCAATATATACCTCCTCCTCTATCATTCCATTGAGAAATGAATACTTGATGTCCATCTATTGGACTTGCCAACCCATCTCAGGTGCTAGTGAGATAATGGTCTGAATGGAAGAATACTTGGAAACAGGGGTGAAGGTCTCCTTATAGTCAATACCCTCCTTTTGTGAAAACCCCTTTTCCACAAAGCACACCTTGTACTTCTCCATGATTTCATCTATTGCATGCTTCACCTTGTAGACCCACTTGGATCATAACACCTTCTTGCCAATAGGTCTTAGAACAACCTCCCATACCTGGTTCTTCATGATTGAGTCATACTCCTCAACCATGGCCTCCTGCCACACATCATGTTGTGCAACCTCCTTGAAGCTACAAGGTTCATAGTTAATCAACTTTGTCATCAGTACCATGTAACTAAGCCTCTCTGTTGGTACACTCCATATAAAATATCTCTGTGGAGGATCTACCTGCATGGAATCTTGCACTGTGGACCTAAACCACTTATGCCTTGGCCTAGTGTCAACTTATTGTGACTGTTAGATATCGGTCTCTTGATGTAGGTCATCCTCCCCATCAAAATTAAGAGGATATTTTCCATCTGACTACCAGAACCTGTGCCTTGTGTCTGTACCTATACCTATACATATGGCTCCTCCAACTTGATCCACGTGTCCTATGTTGGATGTTTCTATGTTAGTAAGTCCATAGATTTGTGCAAGGCCCTTTCATCATCAAAATTGATGTCCTTTATCACAATGATCCTCTTTCAAATGAATGTAAACTATGTATTTCTTCGAAGTCTTGCTATAACTAACAGGTAACCCCTTCTCTTCCTAAGGGTCCAACTTCTTCTTATTGTTAGCTTGTACATGACAATAGCAGACACTGTTGAATATATGAATATGACTCACATCTGACCTAGTGCCTTTGAATACCTCATCTGGTTTCTTCCTCCCCAAATTTGTGTGGGGACACATGTTTTGAATGTACACTTCAGTCATGTATGCCTCGGCCCAAAGGAATAGTGGCAATTCCTGATCAAATAGCATGTCCTTGTCTGCTCCAACCATAGTCTTGTTCTTCTACTCTGCAACTCCATTCTACTATGGGGTATGGGGCATAGTGTTCTCCTTCTTGATCCCCTCTTCAGAACAATACTCCATGAATGCATTAGAGGTGTAATCACCCCCGTTTTCTATTCTCAACACCTAAATATTATTTCTTGTTTAGTTCTCCACAAGAGTCTTGAACTCTCAGAACCTCTCAACAACCTATGACCTGGCCTTTAGGAAATAGATCCAGTTCTTCCTAGGATAGTAATCAATGAATGTTACACAGTAATTGTAACCATTGAACGAATGGACACTCATAGGTCTGCATATATCAAAATGTACCAAATCCAAGGGATCCTTAGACTTGTGCTCACTCTGTGGGAAAGGATTCCTGATGTTCTTCCCCAAAGAACAACCCTTGCAGTGGTTATGCTTCTCCTCTTGTACCTGAGGAAATCCAATGACATCTTATCTCAAGTGCCTCAGTGCTCCAAGGTGTAAGTGTTCCATCCTCCTATGCCTCCACTTACCTTGACTATTATTGTTGTTGTTGACTAGAGCCTTTGTAGGCTCAAAGTGTAATCTGTACAATTTCTCGCTCCTTATACCAATCATCTGATCCAAGCTCCTATATGACCCCCTGGACCTAATATACACTCTATGGTCATGAACTTCACCTGATATCCCTTGTCCTCTAGAGTGGAGACTGATATAATGTTCTTGGTTAATCCTGGAACATATAACACATCAACAAAACTAAGGGGTCTTCCAGACTCCCTCTCAAATGAAGCAGTGCCAACTCCCTGTGCCTGATACTGCGCATCATCACCCATATCAAAGTGGACCCCTGTTCCACCCTCCTACAAGTCTCTAAAGAATCTCTTATGTCGATTCATGTGACTATATGCTCCACTCTTGATGTACCGTGTGTTTCTCCCTATGGTTCTTTCCATGCAAGTTATCAAGCACAACTCCTCATCAAAGTTCCTGTTGAACTCATCCACCTCTGCATATCTAGCCATATGAGTGTTCCTCTTCTTATTCCTATCTAAGAACTGGGAGGAAAAGTGTCCCTGCTTGTGGTAGATAAAACACTTGACCTTTGAGACATCAAGGTTCTTCTTACCATCCTTCTTCCTCTTTGCCTTGCCATTTCTCTTCCCTGTCAGGGATAGAGCCTCCTCATCCACAATCTGTGGGGAACTACTCGATGATCCTGATACTTGAGCCATGTGGGTCTCCTCCTACACAAATTCATCCCATAGTCTCTTCCAGTCAAGGAGATTCTCCCTAGCCACAACACCTTTGCAAAGGTGTCATGTGGCTTAGAGAATCCATTGAGGGCTATCCGAACTAGCTCCTTGTCCTCAATCTTAGATCCAATAACTCCAATATCATCCCTGATCTGTGTGAGCCTCATGAGATAAGGTGCCACTCCTTCTCCCTTGGTCATCTTGGTGCTGCACATCCTCTCTTGCAACACCATCTTTCGGTTCTCATTATTCCTCTAGTATAGACTTTCCAGATCCTTGCACATCTCTTATGCAATCTTCTTCCCAGAAAGGTGAGGGACTATGTGGTCCTTCACCCCATCTAAGATGATCAACATGGATCTAGAATCAATTTTATTCCAAGCTTATAAATATGTCGGATCAGCGGGTGCAACCTTCGTGGATTCAATGTGCTCCTATGCATCACTGACGTCCAGGATCCTTGTGATCCTTTCTTTCCATGTAGGAAATTTCTGAGCACCCTGGGGTATATCCTCAACTCTCAACTGCACGACTATTTTGAGGTGTACCTATCAAACCATAGATCTCCAATATAGGTTTGTGTCTTTAATATATATGCCCCTGATCTATCACTGCTGCTACAAATCTCTTGGATTTATCTCACCAGAGCTCTGATACCATGTAAATTTTGCTTTAAACCACAACTAGGGCTAAAATAGTATATCTAAATTTAACTAAAATAACCATGCATGAACTTCTTTACAATTTGCAGCAGAACATAAAACTGAGAACCATTTACAACATCAATCACATCAATAGAAATGACACAATCTTTTGGGTAGAAACCCCCAAACAAAACCCAAGATGGAAAATCATTGCAGCAGTATGAGAGGATATTTTTATTAAGAAAATACAGAGCTTTTACAATATCAAAAAATCGATTTATTCCCTATATGGAAAAATCGAAACACCCCACAAATCACTGAGAAAAACCTTTGAGATGGCACAGTTCCCAAGATGGCACAGTTCCCAAGGTATCTTGCTTCTGTATGATGTTATTGTAGTATGATTTACCTATCCCAAAGTCTCATGTCTCTATCCTATGCAATTTAGGGCTTCCTTCCTGAGTTAGTGCTCCTTTGTCTTCTTCACCAAAATTCTCTCTCTCACACTTATTCCTTTTTCACTGTCGGAATGCTAGATTGGTGAAAAAATAGTGGAGTTGTAGTGGAAAAATAACTAGTTTGGCGAAAAAATAGCGGAGTTGCAACAGAAAAATAGTTGGTTTAGTGGAGTTTCAGTAAATAAAATAAACAGCTTGGTGGAGTTTCATTGGAGAAAACTAGGCAGTTTGGTGGAGTTTTAGCAGAGAAAAATAGGCAGTTTGGTGGAGTTTCTGCTGAAACATTTTGGATGGGATTTTGGTAAAATTATGAGGAAAATTACAGACTTCCAACAGAGGCCTACAATTCTATTCACTTTTTCGTGTAAGGAGTAATTCAAGTTGAGAAGGATAATCCATAATTCCCACAATCTCTTGGCCCAACACGACTACTTCCCTCTGACTCAACCTTCACACATATTCTTGTAAACAATTCACAAAACAACAAACCAATCAAAGCTTAAAAGAAACAAAAGAAATCAACCATTTATTTATATACAATTTTTTGTGTGGAATTGTAGTAGATTTTAAAGGTTCTGAGAAATAGGGGAAATCCCCTGCTCTTGTATCAATTGAAAATCTAGATCAGCTTCAACATAAAAGATGAATGCACCCTTTCAAATGAGCCATAGTCGATGACCATTCGCAAACAAGGGTGTCTGATTTGCATTGATAGTGGTCAAACAGATGGTTCCATTATCGAATACCTTATGTATTATGTAGGGACCTAGCCATCTTGTATGCAATTTTCCTTTAAAATCCTTCTTGAAATGTGAATCATATAATAAATCCCAGTATCCTTCGAAAAAATACCTTCTTCTTTATAAACCTATCATGCCATTTGAAGCGTTGATGTTGAATTAATGTCATCTGATGTACAACAGTTGTGTGCTTTTGATCTAATTCATTCAATTGATTCAACTAGTTCCTCTGAGCCTCCATTAAGTCCATATTCTCTTCTGTAGGTGTCTTTAGGCTTTTGATCTTGAATTCAATGGGAAAAACAAAATTCTTTCTGTACACCAGTTCATAAGGGGAGAAACCTACAGTGTTGCACCATGTAGTATGGTAGACCCATAATGCTTCTGGAAGCCTTTCAGCTCAATCCTTGCGGTGACTCTTCACTTATTTTGTAAGGATATCCTCAATTACATTATTCGTTCTATCCACCTGTACATTGGCATGTGGATGATATGGTCAGGTTATCTAATGCTGAATATGGTATTTCTGAAATAGGGCTTCCATTTTATGAGACACGAACTGCGGTCCTTCATCTGTTACTATTTCTCTGGATACTCCAAAGTGGGTGAATATCTCTCCATACAGGAAATCTATCACAGCTTGATACTTGGCTTTTACCAAATCCACAACTTCCACCCACTTAGTCATGTAATATATGCAAACCAGGATATAAACCTTTTCTTTTGAAGGAGGGTTGATAGGCCCTACAAAATCCAGAGCCCATCTGTCAAAAGATTCAACCACTAACTATGGCTAAATCAGCATCTCATCCAATTTGTTTGGTTGGCCCATCCTTTGGCAGTTGTTGCATGCCTGAGCATATTTCTCTGCGTCCTGAAACATGGTTGGATAAAAATACCCCATTCTTGATTCCTTATGACCAGTTCTCTTATCAGAAAAATGCCCCTCACAGGGCTCATCATGGTAGGCCTTCAGGATGTTTTGAATCTCATCTTCCCTTACATAATTTCTGATTTCCAAAGCAGGCCATGTGTAGAAGAGATTACCTCTGATCCAATAGTATCTAGCACTTTGTTGTATGATTCTTCTTCTTTCTCTTTTCGATAAGTGCACTATAATCTTACCTGCAGCCAAATAATTAGCGATATCTACATACCATGGGGAATATGTTGAGACTTTGAACAAATGCTTTTCAATAAGGACTCCTCAATTGGTGAATTTTCATCATTATGAGTTAGTCGAGAAAGGAACTCTGCAACCACGTTTTCCTTTCCTGGTCTATCAATAATAGTTATATCCAATTCTTGTAATAGCAACAACCACCTAGTCACTCGAGCATTATTAATAGGCTTATTCATTTAATATTTAATAGTTGAGTGATCACTATGCACAAAAGTAGAATACCTAGTAATGTAATGTCAAAATTTATTAATGGCATAAACAATAGCAAGGAATTATTTTTTTGTCACTTGTAGTTTAGTTCAGCACGGGCCATATTCTTACTAACATAATAGATAGCATATGGGTTGTGACCTTCCTATTGTCCCAATGCTTCTCCAATAGAAGTATATGAAGCATCAAAAGAAATGTGAAAAGGTAAGGCCCAATTAGGCCCTCTTAGGATAAGTGTTGTGGACAAACTTTTCTTCCTATCTCCAAATGTTTTTCTGGCATGCATCTATCCAAAAAAAAATTGCATCCTTCATTAATAAAGGAGAATCCAATTTAGAAAAAAATTCTATAAATCGTCTATAGTAGCCATCATGTCTAAGAAAACTATGTACCTATTTCTGCGATCCAGGAGTAGGAATGTTTGCAATTACCTTTATTTTAGATGGATCTACCTAGAATCTGTTGAAATATTGTAACTTAGAAGAATATTCTATATGTATCTTTTGTGATCCCCAATGGTCCTACCGGGAGAACCACTTGTATTATCTTGTACCCCGATGCTTCTAATCAAAAGAAATAATAAGAGTCATGAGGTTGTCCCCTCTAATTGTAAATGTGGGTCATTAGCACCCCAGTGTGGTTACTTGAGCCTACATGTGTAACTCGAGCCTACATGTCAGATGAGTTAATTGAAGTGAACGGATGAATATAAATAGAG
>LPNX011018897.1:239722-259347 GCA_001517045.1 Pseudotsuga menziesii
AGCACACATTCTCACTTGTGTAGCGCGTTAGTGGAGAAGAGAAGTAGCTAGAGAAGGAGAAGGATCAGGCTTTGATCTCCTTGTTGGTTTTATCTTTTATATTTTTGGGGCATCTATATTGAGGAAGATTTTTCTAGGTTTTTCCCTTTAGGGTTTTCCCAAGATAAATCTTTTTGTTCCTTTTGTATGGTTGTGCTTGTCTATCTTTCAGTGATCCTGTTTATATGCTTTTGTTATGAAAATGTAATGAAATACTGATGTCTTAGCTAAGCATATGAAAAATTTAACATGGTATCAGAGCCACCCTGAAAGAAGGCATTGTCCAGCTATAGAATCTAGTGCTTCTTACTTTTTGGTTCTCTCTCCACATTCAATCAGAAAAATAAGGCTAGGCTGACTCTCCATTGAAGGTTGCATCTTTCTGTCGAAGCGGAATTCGATTCAAAGCATTTTCAATTTTCGGTGCGGGAAATTAGGGCTTCTTGCAGAAGAAGAATTTTTGAGTGAGCCCAGCATAGGATTTCTCTCCTCATCAAAATCGAAGTTTAGAGACCTAGATCAATATTTTTGGGTGGGTGAAACTCCAGGAAAGTCAAACCCTAGTTTGACCCCGAGCTGGAAAAACCCTAAATACTAAAACTGCTAAGTTTTGGTACATTTGATATATCCTAATATTGGTGAAGGTTTAGGAGATTAAAATTGCAGAGACCAAATATAAAATCCTTATGTACATTGTGTCCACAATTCAGCCTCAGATTCACTATATTCTGGGATATATGATCCCTCCAAGTTAGGGTTCCAGCCTCTTCCAGAATTCATCCCTAAACAGGACACCTGGGAGAATTAAAATATATTGGGCTACAAAGGTCCAAATGGAATTCTTGAATATGTTCTAGAAAGGGCACGAAATTTAATTCTCGTGGTCTGAACTGAAGACTTAGAATATGAAACAGTGACACATGGAAATCCGTACAACTTCACTGTTCAGAACAGTGCTGTAACAAGGCACCTTGGGAAAATGATCATAAATCCCAATTGGTGAAACCAATTCTGATGAAACCTATGGTGTTGGATCAGGGACATGTGAGGTTACCTCAGTACGAAATTTCAAACACAGAGGAGTAGTAATTTCGAAGATATCATAGAAACAGTGACAGGAATTTCTGTAGAAGAAATTGGAAAACTAGGGCTTCCTATTCCAGGAGCTTCCCTCCACTGTTTTCAGAAAAGGAGAACTTTGGACAGCTCCATTTGAAGAGATATATATTTCTATCTAACCAGATCTGAAATATTCCAAGTTTTGAAAATTAGGGTTTCTGTGGAAAACCCTAGATCAACCAGCTCTGGAACCAGGACGGACACCTCAAATCGGTAAGATCTAATCCTTTGTTATTTGCATTTGAGGTTTTCATTTCAAAGTGATATATCACATCAGCTTGATGACAAGCTTGGTGAAGTTGAAAAATTCCAAGCATGGAAGCATTTGATCTCTCTGAATAAAATGAATTGGACACCTTCATGAGTAGAGAGGTTCCAGTTCCATAAGGAGATGAGGCTCAAAGCCTTACACAAGAAGAACTTGATCAAGGCCAAGAAGATCATTGTTGATTTAATCACGGATCAAATTGTACCACAATTGTCTTCCCTAAATACATCGAATATGTTTGATTCCTTGATCAAGATATTTGAATATAAGAACATTAATCAGAAGATGGATTTGAGAAAACATTTGAAGAATGCGAAGATCCAGAATGCAGAACATCTTGAAGCGGTAGAAGAAGAATTGGAGAATGCAGAAGTGGTGACAGCCACCTTGAATGGTCTCCCAGGATCATAGAATTCATTCATTCAAGGAATTTGTGCTAGAAGGAAGTAATTACTTTCAATAGACTCTGGGAAGAAGAATAATCTCGACTCATAAGAAGAGAAGAAGAAGGTGGGAGCAATTGAAGATCAAGCTCTCACCATTCAAAGAAGATCCCTCAAGCAATGAGTAATGTGAAGAAGGCAATTCTTGAAGAACCTCTTATCCATATTATCATTTGGATAAGAAATGATGATGTCATGAATGAAGAATATGATGAAGTAGAAGGATCAAGAAGGAGTCTACCCACGAAACGAATAAAAGATAAGTATTCAATTGTCTTTGCATGATATTGTTTTGTTATGCATTTGATTATATTTAGTTGATGTATTATGCATGATAGATTGTTTGCATTAATGATTGTATACTACTAATATGCTTGTGATGGGTAAGTAGATCATGGTTCCATACTACTCTCCATTGCTACTTATCAAAACTCTTTACTGACATATTGGATTAGTGCACAATCTCAATGATGTCATGGTAAATATGGAAGACATCTAGAAAGTTTCTGTGAGACATGGATGAATGTTGTATTGGCTAAACAATTGTATGATGCATAATAATTTGTTGTTATGCATATGTTTTATAGTTCTAACCATGTAACTGGTGCATTTGAATTGTAGGAAAGGTCCTGTACAACCTCCTACAAGAAAATAAGGATGAGACTTGTTCTGAATAACAAGTGATGACAATTCAAGATTCACTCCAATGAACGTGAATCTGAAGCTCCCAGGGTCAGAGACACCATGACGGAAGAAAGAGCTTCAAAGAGTGGTGGATCCACCTTGAAGGATGAATACCACCATGGGTATGAGAGATAACTCAAGATGAAGAAAATAATGCTATGAAAGAAGCTATGATCAAAGAATAACAGTTGATCATGGTGAATGATGTATACAATATGATTTCGAGACATAAAGGGAAGTACGTAGTATCTTCCATATGGATCTACAAGAACAAGTGTACAAAGCAAAGTTCATGAGTTGCCTTTGAAATAATAGACTATGACATGACATACTCTATCGACAAGTATATGTCAAGCATAGAACCACCTATACAAAATGAAGAGGGAAGATGATAATCCACTTCAGGGGGAGTGACTACAAAAGATATCTAAGTTCAACATGGTACGACATGATGGACAGCTTCCTGATGGATTGGGACTTTACCAAGAGTAAAGTGGGTTCCAACCTTCAAGATTGAATGCAAAAGACTAGGATATGTTGATGACCTGACAAGATGAACTCATGAAAGATGTTATGATGAAAGAATACTAGAATGATGTTTGGGATATAATACTCAAACCAGAAAGAAAGAATGTGGTATCTTCCAAATGGATAAGTAAGATAAAATATGCTACTGATAGAAGTAAGGAAATACTTGTGGCTTCTCTCAGAAAGAGGGAATTAATTCTGAAGAGACACTTACTCCAAGAAGCAAGGTATACTTTCTTCAGAACTATCATGGTAGTTTCTTCCATGATGAAGTAAGGACAATCCTTCCTTAATGGTATGATTGAGGAATAGTTTTGCATTGAATAGTCACAAGGATTTGAAGTTGAAGACAGATGGACTCACGTATGCAAGTTGAAGAAGGCCCTCTATGGCCTAAAGCAAGCTCCCAGAGCTTGGTATGGAAGAATAAATAGTTTCCTGATGAGCATGGGATTTTCCAAGAGTAAAGTCGATCCTAACCTTTATCTAAAGGCTGTAGAAGATGAACCTGTCATCCTGTTATTATATGTGGATGACCTATTTCTGACAGGGAATGAGAAACAAATTGTAGAATGCAAGAAGAATTCCGCTGAAGAATTTAGACCTTGGTCTAATACTTTATTTCCTAGGTTCAGAAATATGAAGGAATATTTCTCAATCAGGGGAAGTATGCAGTGCAAAGTTTGAAAAGATTTGATATGTTGGAATGCAAAGTCATGGCCACACCCATGGACTCCAACCTGAAGCTGTTAGCTGATGAGTCATCAGAGTTAGTGGATGTGACTCATTACAGAAAGATCATTGGGTCATTAGTGTACTTAACAAATTCTAGACTAGACATTTGTTTTACTCTGAACACCTTATGTCAATATCTTGTTCAACCAAGATGGGTTCACCTAGTAACCGCAAAACATGTGATGAGATATCTGAAAGGGACTATAGACTTTGGTCTATACTATGATGGTAGCCATGAGTATAGATTGTATGGCTACACAGATGCAGATAGGGTTGGAAGTATCTCAGACAGGAAAAGCACATTAGGTAGATGCTTTTGTTTGGGGTATGCTATGAGTTCATGTTTTAGCAGGAAACATTCCAGTGTTTCTCGTAGCACAGCTGAAGAAAAATACATAGTAGATTGCTCTGCTAAGTTGTGAAGTCATATGGCTTTGGAAGCTGATATCAGGTCTCTTTGACCTGAATATGGATACTACAATGATTCTATGTGATAACCAGATTTGTGATGACAGAGAACCCTGTGTTCCGATTGTAACACATAAAAATTCGGTATTTCTACATACGAGATAAGATATAGATGATGTTTCAGTATTTACATACTGTAGATGCATATGATGATGATTCCGTATTTCTATACTGAATATAGAGATGATGATGCTTTCAGTATTTATATGCTGAAGATATAGATGATGATGCTTTCAGTATTCACATACTGGAGCTACATATGGTGATAGTTCAGTATTCACATATTGAAGATGTAGATGATGGTTTGAATGATGATGTATTGATGAAGCCTTTGTCTCGGGTAAAGTTCAAACACTTTCAAGACAAGATTGGTGTTGTTTGAAAAGACCTTCCTTAAAAGGGGGAGTAGTGATGTTGCAGTGGAATTGTATCATCCCTAGGAACTTGCCCTAAAGTGATCCGGAGACCTAGGTCCTCAAGAATGAAGAGGGATTGTATCATCCCAGGACATCTATCCAAAAGTGATCCGGTGACTTTGGTCCTCGAGAATGTAGTGGGATTGCATCATCCCTGAACTTTGGTTCAAAATGTATCTGGAGGTCTCGGCCCCCGTGAATGTGGTGGGATTGCATCATCCCTAAACTTCGGTTCAAAATGTATCTGGAGGTCTCATCCCCCGTGAATGTGGTGGGATTGCATCATCCCTAAACTTTGGTTCAAAATGTATCTGGAGGTCTTGGCCCCTGTGAAATTGGTGGATTGCATCATCCCTGAACCTCAGTTCAAAATGTATCTGGAGGTCTCGGCCCCCATGAAAGTGGTGGATTGCATCATCCCTGAACTTCGGTTCAAAATGTATCTGTTGGTCTAGGCCCCTGTGAAAGTGGTGGATTGCATCATCCCTGAACCTCGGTTCAAAATGTATCTGGAGGTCTCGGCCCCCGTGAAAGTGGTGGATTGCATCATCCCTGAATCTCAATTCAAAATGTATCCAGAGGTCTTGGCCCCCGTGAAAGTGGTAGGATTGCATCATCCCTGAACCTTGGTTCAAAATGTATCCTGAGATCTTGATCCCCGTGAATGTGGTAGGATTGTATCATCCTTGAACTTTAGTTTAGAACTGATCCGATGACTTCGATACTCCAAAAAGTGTGCTGATCCTGTAATTCCTAGAGGAAGGATTGTCTGATTTCCACAACTGTGTTGATCCCGTAATTCCAAAAGGAAGGATCATTAGTAACTCCGTAAAGACTTAAATCTCATAATTCTAAAAGGAAGGATCATTGACTTGATCCCGTAATTCCAATAGGAAGGATTTTCTGAGTTCCATAGATGTGTTGATCCCATAATTCCGAAAGGAAGGATCATTAGTAACTCCGTAAAGACCTAAATCCCATAATTCTGAAAGGAAGGATCGTTGGTAGCTCCGTAAATACTTGATCCCGTAATTCCAACAGGAATGATTGTCTGAGTTCCACAGATGTGTTGATCCCGTAATTCCAATAGGAAGGATTGTCTAAGTTCCACAAATGTGTTGATCCCATAATTTCGAAAGGAAGGATTGTTAGCAAATCCGTAAAGACCTAAATCCTGTAATTCCAAAAGGAAGGATCATTAGTAACTCTGTAAAGACTTGATCTCGTAATTCTGAAAGGAAGGATCATCTGATCTCCACAGATGTGTTGATCCCCTAACTCCAAAAGGAAGGATCGTTAGTAACTCCATAAAGACCTAAATCCTGTAATTCCGACAGGAAGGATCGTCTGAGTACGACAGACATGTTGATCCCGTAATTCCGAAAGGAAGGATCATGTTGATGTTTTGATGATGATGATGTTGATGTTTTGATGATGTTGATGTTTTGATCATAATGATGTTTTGGTGATGATGATATTTTCATGATGATGTTTCTGATCAAAAGATCAGACTATGATGATGATGTTGTTGCTGATCGAAAGTGCTGAAGATGATGTTGTTGATCTAAAGGTCAAAGTGTTGAAGATGATGTTGCTGATTGAAAGTTCAAAGTGCTGAAGATGATGTTGTTGATCAAAAGGTCAAAGCACTGAAGATGATGTTGCTGATCGAAAGGACAAAATGCTGAAGATGATGTTGTTGATCAAAAGGTCAAAGTGATGAAGATGATGTTGCTGATCAAAAGGTCAAAGTGCTGAAGATTTTGTTGATCGAAGCAATCAAAGTATTAATGATGATGAAGACTGAAGATTGAAGATGAAGACTACATAATGTTGAAAATCATATAATGATTTATAGATGTATTACCTTGATGATGTTGATGATGTCCTCTATCTCTCTCCTACTATTTTTGTTGTTGATGTTGTTGTAGAATACCCTTCTCGTTAAAGGGGAGTGTTGAAATATTGTAACTTCGAAGAATATTCTATATGTATCTTTTGTGGTCCCCAATGGTCCTACCGGGAGAACCACTTGTATTATCTTGTACCCCGATGCTTCTAATTAGAAGAACTAATAAGAGTCATGAGGTTGTCCCCTCTAATTGTAAACATGGGTCATTAGCACCCCATTGTGGTTACTTGAGCCTACATGTGTAACTCGAGCCTACATGATTAACTCGAGCCTACATTTCAGATGAGTTAATTGAAGTGAACGGATGAATATAAATAGAGGTGTATCTCTCCTCATTTGAGCACACATTCTCACTTGTGTAGCACATTAGTGGAGAAGAGAAGTAGCTGTAGAAGGAGGAGGATCAAGCTTTGATCTCCTTGTTGGTTTTATCTTTTATCTTTTTGGGGAATCTATATTGAGGAAGCTTTTGCTGGGTTTTTCCCTTTAGGGTTTTTCCAGGATAAATCTTTGTGTTCCTTTTGTATGGTTGTGCTTTTCTATCTTTGAGTGATCCTGTTTATATGCTTTTGTTATGAAAATGTAATGAAATACTGATGTCTTAGCTAAGCATATGAAAAATTTAACAGATTCCTGCAGCAGAGATAAAATGCCCAAGAACTATACATTCACTCATCATCATATGACACTTTTCAGTACTCATGTATACGTGGGTCTGTTCATAACGTTCTAAAACTTTTTCCAAATTTCCTAAATCTTTGTCAAAACTACTACCATATGGAGTGATATCATACATAAAGATTTCCATGCAATCATTTACCATCTAAGAAAAGATTCTGATTACATCTCATTGAAATGTAGTTGGTGCATACATAACCCAAAAGGAAGCACCCTATATGCAAAGGTGCCCCAAGGACAAGTGAAGGTGGTATTATCTTGATCTTCAAGGGAAATTTGGATCTGATTATATCCGCTAAAACCTTCCAGGAAAGAAAATAATATTTTTTTTCTGGACAAGGTATCTAAGACCTGATCGATAAATGGTAAAGGGAAGTGGTCTTTTTTGGTTTCTTTATTCAATTCTCTACAATCTGCACAAATTATCCATTTTCCATTTTTCTTGGGTATGATCACTAGTGGGGAAACCCACTCACTATCTGAAATATGATAGATGAAAACTGCCTCTAAGATATTATGAGTGTGTTCCTTCACAATGTCTCTTAAGTTTGGTTTCATTCTGTATTGAGGTTGGGATACTGGAATAGAATCATTTTTTATATAAATTTGGTGAGTACAGAGTCTTGAAGGGATACCCCTCATGTTTGTATACTCCCAAGAAAATCCCCCTTGTTCTTTTTCAGCTATGTAACCAGACGTTCCAATTCATCAGCCTTAATATTAGGATTAATATTCAATTTTTTCCCTGGTTCAATTTCTACTGGAATACTTTTTGAGTTTTTTATTACTGGGATTGTTTCAGCATTACTGAATAGGGTCTCTTCAGCAAGCTCTTATTTCTCTGGTTCATTTAAGGTATTGTTCAATATTTTATATGCCTATTTGGTGATAGACATTGGATCACTCATAAAAACACAAATGGTATCATCTCCAATCTTAGTTTTGAAACTAAGGGCCCTCCCAATTGTCAGCAATGGTTGAGTACCTTCCTCTTCCTCCAAATCCATCCATAATGGAGTTTCGACATCTGAGCTTGGTTGAGATGGAGGATATAAGGTCATTTTTTTTTATATCAGTTCCATCGAAAATCGTCATGGATACTGATCTGGATTTGATACATGCATTTGATGCAGCTAACCATGGTATTCCTAATATTAATTGGTGCCCCCAAGCTGCAACTTAGGCTGTAAAACAACAAAGTATGCAAGGTATTCCCATGATTCAATGAATACTACCAGGTCATCTAATATTCCTTGAAGTTTGAATGTATATATATCAGTCATTTATAATATGGTAGGGGTAGGCCTGAGATTCGTGAGTACCAAATACTTTACCGTCTCAGTGGCAATAACATTTATTACGGCACCTAAATCAACCAAAACGTTGGAGATATGGGTATGCCCAATATATACTATAACAGTGGGGTTACCTGGGTCATCATATTTATCCAGTGGATCCCTTTCCATCGTAAGTTTAGATAACTTCCCCACTACATGCACTGTAGGAGGATACTTAGGATTTCTTCCTGGATTTTCCACAACTAGATCTCTAACAGTCTTGGTGTAGATATGTACATCGTGTAGGGCTTGTAATAGTGGAATCTTTACATAAATATTTTTCAATTCTCCTAGGATATTGAAACGAGGTTGTTCCACTAATTTATGCAAGGCCAAACGCTCAGGATATGGCATTTCTCTCCAAAAATGTGTAGGTTGAGTCTTAGTATGTGTCTCTGCAAGTGTTTTAGCTAGTATTTCATTGTGTGTTTCAGTTTTTGTTTTAGCCGGTGTTTCATTGTGTGTTTTAGTTTGTGTTTCAATTGGTGTTTCATCTTGTGTTTTTGTTGGTGTTTCAGCAAGTGTTTCAACATCCTCAATAATGGGGATTTTTGTACTAAAAGAATTCTCAAATCCTTGATTCATTTTCTCTTCGATCACAGGGGATGGAAAATACTCAATCACAATAGGTACCACTACCCTCCCTGATCATAAATGTAAGTCATTGCAAGAGAGAGGGGAAATGGAATAAGCTGGAATGTTGGAATATTCAAATTGGTGCACTGCCTTATTATAAGGATTGGGGTTAGGTTGAGAAGGTAGTTGACATAGAAGTGGTGCACCCATTGGTGCAGCATTGTTAGGGAGTTTCACTTGCAGATGTTGATACTGCAAATGGGGTGCTTGATTATGGGGAAACTAGTTTCCTGGGTAAGTATTTCTCCAACCCTGAGACCATGGGGCTTGTTAGCTTGAGTGTGGTTCCCATGAATTCCAAGGGGTCGAATATTGCATTTCAGGTTGCATAGGTGGGTTCCACTATGCATTAGGATACGAATATGGTGGAGGGAATTGATTATCCATGTTATTAAAAGAATTAAAAGATGTAGGGTCTGAATTAATACCTGGAATCTAAGGTTGACAAGGCTTCTTTTGTGAGATAAAACAGGCTTGATCCATGTCCATGGTGTATGCTTGAAATACTTCTTTGAATTTTGGAAGTGAAGGAAAATCATTAGTATCATGATCCAAATCGTACAGACCACATACCTCCACCTTTTCAAGTGGGAATTCCCTCAATGGGTGCTTCTTTCTACATTAAGGGTAGAATACACCAAGTACCAGAACTTCTACCACTTGTTTCTGCTTTGCTCTCATGAAATCCAACTATGAGGAAATGGAACTCATCATATCAGTTTTTAAAAAATTTAGAAGATTACCTATCTCTTCCCAAGCATCCCCTCCACTAGATGACTTGTGTGCTCTTGTAAATATGTCTCATTCCCTTATATTAGTTCTGGAAAACCCTCTAGAGTATCTCCAATGTAGATCCACAATATGATCAAAATATTCCTTGTATATGTCTCCCTTTCCTAATAAATTGAGCATGTCAAGGAAGCCTTCTCTTATCCCCCACAAAAAAATAATTTTTAGGACATCCCTCCCGATACCGATATGTCTCGATCTCTGCGCGTTATATAGGAGTATTTCTTACAACGTCCTCCAATCATTCATCATATTTATGCACCATTTTAAATAGTTCCTCTCTCTTATCCTTTGTCCTGCAATAATCATGGTACTTTGCAATAAATACCTATTTCATTTGATCCCATGTTGGAACAGTTTCACCACCAAAACTCATAAACCATCGCAATTCGTTGCCTTTCAAGGTGGAAGGAAATAATTTCAACTTTTTCTAACTATAGATATAATCATAGCTTCAATAGAGGATATCAAATTTGAAAAGGAAATCATCTAGATCTTCCAATAGACTTACCATGGAAATTCGGTAGTACTAGGTGAAATATTTTTCATAGGGGTGTGTCCAGTTGTCTGTCGAATAGGGAACTGAAGCGTAGAAACTATATCTTCATGTTGATTGTTTCCATTTTTGTTATCATTTTTCCCCCTACTTCTTCACAATCGTCACAATGATGTTCGTTATTCATGATTTCCTCTTCATCTCTCTCTTCTTGCTTCTTCTAATCTTTAAAATCATGTCTAAACTGCAACCACTATTATTTAGTTACCTTGTTCCCATTGATTCGATAAAACTCCTCTGGTCTACCTACCAACATAAAACTTCCCCTATCCTGTAGAGTCCTATCTGCAGGGATACCATATGGGGTTGTAGCTCCTACTGGTCTCTCCACAGTTGATACTGATGACTCCATCCTAGGAGGAACAGGGCTTCTCCTTACGGAATATGATCTTTGATATAAGGCTCCAATAGAAGAATCATCCCTGGCATCTAGTTCATCAATATGTTTGTCTTCTTAGGCTTGGGTTATATCCATGACCTCTTCCACCTGCAAATTTAGTGCTTCTAGGGGTTTCTCATTGACTTCTTCTTGTATTCATGCAAGATTAAGTAACCATACCTGATCCGCAGGGTAGGAACCTGTTCAGTCTGCTGAAGGATGCACAACTCCTCACTGTGTCTTGTCATCCCTGCAACCCCAAAAATCATAATTGCTAAATAAATTAAACCAATCAACTACTATCTATGTCTACCAATTACCTTCCCCAACAATGGTGCCAAAATGTTGGCCACTCTATATGCTTATTAATTTACATAACAAGCAAAGTGCTCAATATAAATTGTCAACCTAGGAAAGTCTAGTTATTTCAAAGGTAACTAAGAAAAATATATGCATAAACACTTTACTAGTTTATTAATGAAATGTAGATCATTCAATCCTAATAACTGCTCAATCAACTCAACTCCTTGTAAAAACCAATTTTAACTATCCATCTAAGAACTGAAAAGATTCTTGATTCCTACAATATCAATCCTACGACTACTGATCTAAGACTAAATTAATATAGAATTACTTTTGCAATAATTTAAATCCTAAATTACCAAATTAATACAATCACAAACCTTCAATCAAATTAGCCAATTCATAAAAATAATGATCTACCCAATTCAGTCAATTCTAAGAAAGATAAATGAAAACACTATGCGGGAGCTAAGCATGACTGTAACAACTATACTTAATTAGCACACTTTGCATAAAGAAAGGAATTATCCTACACAGTCAATTGTTCACACCACTTTGTTGCAGC
The DNA here is from genome assembly GCA_001517045.1 of Pseudotsuga menziesii. NCBI lineage: Eukaryota > Viridiplantae > Streptophyta > Pinopsida > Pinales > Pinaceae > Pseudotsuga > Pseudotsuga menziesii. Next base: position 251,578 of record LPNX011018897.1, read on the forward strand.
AAACCAAAATAAACTATGACAATGCAACTATCTGATAAATATTGTTGCAACTATCTACTAATGTATCCAACTAAAATTCCAACCAAACCAAAATAAGTAAAATTACAACATCTACTAATACCATCAACTCTGTAAGAAAGTGGGACCTGGCCTTAAAACAGATATGTTGTTAAAGTATTAATGAAATCTACAACAAAAAGATATTGAGAAGTGCTCCTCCTTTATTAAAGTGATCAAAGTACAGTTATAGTATCCTCTTGCTACAATCCTCTTACAATATTCCCAACCCCTGGCTCAAATTTCCTGTTCATATTTATACATGAATGAAGTAGTTTAGATCAACTAATATTAGGAATCCTTGAATATCTATGATCTATAGGCTTCTGAATCCAAGAGAAGCAATTACAACTATAATTACATTACATGGAATTAGTTCAAAATCATGAATGAACTTTTAATCCGAATTATTCAAAGGTTGAACGTGTTCCAGCTGATGAAAAAATATGCTCAGGCAGTTTTAGCTAGCTACGTGGAAGGAAAACTGAAATTATCTCATTAATGGATTTGACTGGATCGTAAAAAATAAATTAACATCAGGCATTCCTTATCTCTCGAGTCTAGCGAGCTATTACACTTAGAACACCTGGAGATTCTAGACTTTTCTTATAAAACCAATAACAAGTCAGCGCAAATCAAATGTAAAGTTCATAACCATAATAAAAATCAAGAATTAATGAAAGAGAGCAATAATGAATTATACCTTGGAGATTCATGCTTGTTCTTTGGAAAAGGTAATGACTTGGTTATGAATCAAAGGAAAAATTAGGGAAAATGGGCTAAATAAGATTAGGAAAAAGGGGCATTTCTGGAACCCAAAAAAACGTTGCAATATATTTTGCTTCTGTAGTGCTAAGAGAAACATTCATACTTACCAGAATCGAAATCGATAATAAATCGGCGAGGCAAAAGAGCAAAGAGTTTGAATCAGATCGAGAAAAAATCGGAAAAAAAAATCGGCAAATACAAAAATTTAAATATATACATTTTTATTTATTAAAAAAACATTTTTCATAAATATTAAGAATAGACATGTCCATATAAATCAAGAAGATATCAATAGATACCCAAAATATATCAGTTCTATTCCACTTAGAAATTTATCATGAGATTCCACCTAGACTCTTAGTTAGTTAATATTTATATTATTAAAATAAATATTAAAAATTATATTTTATTAATATTAACATATATGTATTATAAAAAAAATTATATTTAATATATTTTACATATAAAATATAAATTAATACTTAATAAATAACATTTAATAAATATAATAATATAATTTATAACTTTATAATATAAAACAAAACCATAGCATTCATTAACATTTATCTATCGGAAATCATCGATGGTCACTTAGCATGGATTAATACTTTTCGAAATCAACCGATGGTCAGCATTATCTATCCACCCACAGCCATTAATCAGGGTTGTCTCATCCTGCGAATAATAGAGATGAGACACAAATGTCTCTATTGTTGTTGGGATAGATAGGAGGATGCAGTTCGAACTTTGAATCCCTTAGAAAACAATTACCATCCACTGGACAACAGTCAATCCGAAGTCGCATGGATAGGGGAGAGAACCGCAGGCACAGAGGTGTCTGTCGTCATTGGAATAGAGGAGAGGATGATTGGAACCCTCGAAAATGACCACCATGCAACCAACGGCATTCCAACCAGAAAGATTGAAAATGATGATGAAAACGGGAATCCTTGGCCCGAGTTAAACCCGCCCCGGTCCAACTCGGATCGTTTTTCCACCGAGCCGAGTCAAACTCGCAATTTTTCCGGTTTGACTCATGAGTCCTGTAACTATGGAAAAATTGGACTACTTATTTCTTAGCCATGAGATCGTGGCTGATGCTAGACTAAAAATCCTCCTTAAGTGCTCTTTCTATTTGAGACACTTCATTCCCAATCTAAATATGTATACCCATACAGTCTAAATTCATGATCTCTAGTATAACTGAGACCATAGTCTATTGTGCCTTTTAGGTACCTTATCACATGCCTTGCAGCAATCAAGTGAACATGTATGGACTCAACCAAATACTGACTCAAGGTGTTCACATCAAATCATAGATCTTATCAGATATTCATCAGATACATCAATGAACCAATGATATATCTGTATAGTGTCACATCCACTAATTCTGATGAAGCATCATCCAACAACTTCAAGTGTGTATCCATGGGTGTGGTCATGGATTTAAATTCTAACATGTCAAACCTTTTCAAGATTTCCACTGCATACTTCCCTTGGTTAAGGAAGATTCCTTAGGGGCTCTACCATACTTCAAGACCTAGAAAATAATGCATCTAGCCAAGGTCTTCATCTCAAATTCTACATTGAGCTTTTTTTTACACTTTGATAGTTTCTTCTAATTACATGTAGTGAATAAATAATCCACATATAGCAACAATATGACAGTTTAATCATCTATAACCTTGAATTAAAGGTTAGGATCATCCTTACTTTTGGTAAATCACATGCTCGTCAAAAAACTATCAATTCTTCCATACCAAGCTCTTGGAGCTTGCTTCAATCCATATAGATCCTTCTTTAGTTTACAAACATGTGTCCCTCTGTCTTCAACTTAAAAACCTTTTGGTTGTTCTATGTACACTTCTTCTTCAATAACATCATTTAAGAAGGTTGTTTTCACATCTATTTGGTGTAACTTTCATTTTGTCTTGGCTGGTAGTGCCATGATGGTTCTGATAGAAGTGTACATTGCTACAGGAGAAAATTTCTCTTCATAATCGATTCCTTCCTTTTGAGAGAATGTCACGTCCCCATGCCTCCAACTGGCAAGGAGGATGCGACTACACCCTTCAAACACCTGGGCTAAGAGCCCCATGAACATGTACAGGCATAAAAATTGCATAAACAGAATGCTTAAACATACACACATGAACATTTATCATGCACAGATGAAAACATCTATCAAGCACAGCGGAAACATCATACATTTAAGCAAGCATCCATTTAACATGTTCATCATTCACATTAACAGAAATTAAGGTTGCAGAAGGAGAAATGAACAAGAGAACTTATCTTTTGATGAACTCGTTCCGCAACCAGCTACGTCGCTGCAATGTTCCACCCAACCATAGGCCAGTGTGCTCCTTAATCTCTCAACAACACTGCCACCCCCTATTTGGGCATGATTCTCCAAGGAATAAGGGAACTAGCAGGCTTACACATAGCCAGGGATATACAAGACACAGCCAAGCCAACACAGTTGGGTTTATCAGGCCATCAAGGAGTTGGGAAAGGATAAATGCTAACCTGGTGAGCTCATCACAGAGCCAAGAACACCTACACCAGAACTAGCCTGACCTCTAATACACCCAAACACACCCCAACACAAGGAATCAGTCCCTTCTCTGCTACACAGTCCCTCAGGCCCTGCATTCCCTTCTAGTGCTATTCAGGGGTGATGGAGAAGAAGGCCAGCCCTCTAACACTGTCTGTGTGGTTTCCAGCCACCAGGTTTATCAAGCAAAACTAAGCCCCCATCCCTGCTCCCAATACAGTCCAAAGACCAACCATTGCACTCAGGCAATCAATCTAGCTATCACAGCTTAAATCAGGGAAAATGAATTCTGAGTCATTCTTGGCCCTATCGTGGCCAAAATGACCCTTCAAACGAAATTACAACAGCCCCAAATATGTAAGGAGGACCATGGCAACACAGCCAACAACGTTGGAAAATAACAGTCCCGAAATGTATCAGGGAGCACAGCTTACAGCAAATGTGGGGAATACAACCCGTCCTGGGCAATAGAATCACTGAGAAAACACATAAAGGCCACACAGAGGAAGAGAGAAATACCGAATTTTGATAGCCCCAGCATCCACGATTTCGCAGGGAAAGAACGACGTGGGAAAACCCAAAAATTCCTGTGCGTGAGGGGAACAATCAGACCCCGTGAGGAATGAACAGACAATGGAAGCCCTGCGTGAGGAAGAACAACTCCGTTTTTGTCTGTGGATGCACAACAAAAGGAAGGACATGAGTTGGAAGTTCGTGAGCCTTCAGCACAGTCGTGGGGAGAGTGAAATTGCCTGCATGAGTGAAGTCAATAGGGGGGGGTGGAGTGTGCATGAGGGTGAGGACTGACAGTCCTGCCACCCCACTCCCAAAGAAATTAACTGCCTCAACCACCAGAAGTAATTATTTAATGAGAGTGGTTGGAAGAAGACACATGGGTGTTTCTCTCATTGGCCACAGTTTAACAATTTCCCCCACCCTTATCCTTGTGAAAATCATGCCCCTTTCTCATTTTAGACACCGCGATCGTAGCTGGTCGGGTTCATTTAATTAATTATAGATGTATATTTACATGATGACCATCATAATATATGTCGCATGCCCCGATATACCATCGGTGACAATTTAAATCCAAAACATAGCATTACCGATCAATGGTGGGGCCTTGGCCTTTAGCTCCACACCATGATCATCCACAATTTATACATCATATACATCTAATGCAACGGGGTCAAAACTGGGACGTGACAAAGAATACATGGGAAACAAGTATGGCTTTATACTTTTAGATACTTCCATCGGTTGTATGTTTTATCTTGTAGATCCATTTGGAATATACCACACTTTTACCTTTTGGTTTGGGAACTACTTACCAATCATCATTCTTCATTATGGATTCTACCCATTCTCTCTTTTGAGCCGCTTCAAAACAAGTAGGTTCTTTGTCTACAAGATCACACTTCAAAGCCACATAACTAATCTTTGGCTTCTTTCTCTTCCTTGTGGAGCCTTATAGAGCACCATACCTATATACTTCCTGAATAATCTCATGAGCCCAAGCCGGCTTTCTCGTGTGGGAGATATTCATGTGGGGAGGTTCTTGGGGCTCCAACATATCATGTTCTTCATAAATCTCATCATTATGAGAAGGTCCAACTTGCTTCATCGATTATGTAGCTTTGGGAGATACAACTTCTTCATATGTTTCTTCAAGATGACACTTTCTCAATTTCTTGAGTTGTATCTTCATCAAAGTTTACATCCATTACATATTCCTTCATGATCAATATTTAGTTTTGGTATACCTATGACTACCTTGCTCAAATTTGGTAGGGATTTGTAGTTTTATGTGAGCAATCCTTATATTCCATAGTTCACATGGACTTGTAGTATCATGAATCAAGGTTGCTTCTGAGTGACCTTTCATTTTATACAAGTCGCCTTCTTTTGTCCCAATGACAGAACGTATTCTAGAGAACTTATTCTTCAACTTCTTATTTTCCTAAATTTATAGTAGGTTCTTCTTCTTCGTATAAGTGAGAATGATGTTTTTAGTTATTATTCCTCTTATATTCTTATTTCTTTGTTGGAAAATTTCTAGGAATATGTCCTACCTTGTCACAGTGGTAACACTAATAAGAGGCTAAATATTTCTGCCTGTAATCACCCTTTTTATTCTTTAGAAACTTATTAGGAGGATAAGACCCCTTATGAGTTTACTTCTTGAAATGTTGTTTTCCTTTTCTTATTATAGTATGATTAGCTAGAGCATGGTAATCATCTCTAAGTAGTGCTTCTCAATTAGATACTCTAGTTTCTTCTTGAACACATTCTTCTCATAGGACATTAAATTGCAATCTTTATGTTGTCATCTTTCACACACCTAGTGGGGAATGTGGCATAAATATTCAAGGCACTCAGTGTGTCCTTGGGGGAAAGTCTTGAGTCAAGGCTGTCACCTTGTTCTTGACTCCTCCGTTTAGGCAAACTCCTAACGAAGCCAAGGGGGGTAGACCCTACAAGTTACTAAGGCGAGTTACTTAGATGATGATGGTATTAAATGAGTAAGCTTTTTAGAATTTTTTATTTAACAATTGTAAACAACATATAACATGATGAGACAATCACAAATAAGCATGATACGACACCCAATCATGTATAGATTGAAAGAAATAAACAGTTGACCAGTTCCTTAAATGGAGCAGAAAATAATTAAGAGTTATTGCAAGTGCTAGAGTGAATGTTGCGCAATTGTGTCTTGGTACATTTTAAATTAATGTGAAAAAATGAGTGAATTAAATTAGGAGGGGGGGACTCCAGATATACCCGGCGGGTACTTGGAGTATGTCCAAAAGTAACAAATACTAAGGCTACCCACAAGGAATGTGTGAGCTATATGGAGTATTTAAGACTATGTTCATAATACACCCGCTAGGATGTAACAGAGATCAGCGCCTCGAGGTCACTGTCCAATAGTTCCCACTTCCATTGGGTATTTTGCCACCATTTATGGTTTAATTGAGGCATTGGATTTTTTCATGCGTTGGTTAATTGGGAAAATGAATCCTAATTATTCCATTCACTCGTGTTTCTTTTTATGCAGCTTTATTGATCGGACAAACTGCAGCCAAGTGCAGACCATACACACTAGAGCCTTGTAAATTTTAGTAAATTTTAAGAGCGTGTTCTTGTTAAAAAAAAAGACCCTCCAGGAATTGCTTTCATTCCAAGTGGACCTCAATCGGGAATTCAAGGAGGGCTTAATTTTTTTTTTTCTTGTGAAAAGTAACAATGAAAATAGAAGCAAAAACACACACCACAGGTTTTCTAACTAATCCTACCACAATCCTCTTTCACCTTTCAGTTCAATCGGGGATTCGTGGGGTAAGTATTAGTATTAATTTGATTTAAAAATATGGAATAATGACAAATATGATCAAATTATACAATCATGCATGACAAGACTAAGCTAGAGCAAAAAATGAGAAAATTGCAAAAAAGTGAAATGGATGCGGATCCCCCTAGGGGGGGATGGGGAGTGGGCTCGAAAGAGCCTACTCGAAGTGATTCTTTATTATTAAAGGTTACAATATTAGAAAAATAATTTCATTTTTTTCCTTGTTATCTAGGATCCAAAGGCTTACAACAATCTTACAACAAGCCTAATAAGGAAGCACAGCAGTGGAGGAAGCCTCCCAGAAGCTCTGGTTCGCCCAAGAGTCAGAAAATGGGCAAAGTCTCCTTCTCTTTTTTTGTTAAATATGCCTAGAACCAGAAATCTATTAAAATCAAATGTGCCCAAAAACACTTTAAAAATGTTTTGGGTCACCACACTAATTACCGAAAAAAATACTAAGTTAAAAATCATTAAAAAGGAACAATTTAGTTTTGCAAAAGGGAACTGTTATAGCTGATTTCACCACTATAGGTGAATAACACTTTGTATGGCCTTCCCATGTCCTGTTGCAGACTCCTTGGACCCCTTGGACCATATTTTTCCCTTTGATGTTTTCCTGACCATCCCTAAAAACATGTGAAAAATGATACACGCAACTTTTAAACCTATAATCGTGTATATACATGGGTTTGAGCACTAAAACCGCGTACATCGGCATGTGTACAAAATCCAAATCATTTTGGAGTTTTCCTTGACATGAATCTGACTCACTTGACTCCTGGCCTTCCCTATGCCTTGAGATCGCTCGGATTCGACCTTTCATTAATCCTTTGAAAAACTATATAAGGAACTCCTTAGTACATTGAAGGCATAAGAGATAATTAAGAGCAAAGAAACTATAGTCCATTGTTGTTGGAACTTATGCTTGAGTCTGCATCTCTTTGTCCCTTGGAGCACTTTTTTGTTCTTCCCAAGCTTGCCTTTTTCTTGTGAGCTTGCTATCGAGAGATGGAGGATTGAAGTGGTGGAGGCC
>LPNX011018923.1:0-71184 GCA_001517045.1 Pseudotsuga menziesii
CCTTGAAGAGAAATAATGTTATAATAACAGAAATAGCAGTGATTAAGACTAACATTTTGAATAATTAAGAGGTATATGTATTTCCTTGTATTTTAGGCTGCAGTTGGCGTTTTAAAATTTAGTAGATATGAACCGGCAATTGGTATTGATGTGCTTAATATTTAATTTCCTTATTGTCACAGACTTCTTCCATTCTTTTATTTGAACATTATATAATTAAGTGATGGAAATTCATTTAGAAAGTAGTCCAATAATTGTATTTTTATTCTTTCACATAAATATGATGTTTGCAAAAGTTGAATTTCAGCAATGATGTGTACTGTTTTTTTGATTGATCAAGTTACTTTCCCATAGTCTTTGATATATGCGATAATTAGAATCTGTCATAAATCACTATGCATAGGAGAAAATTCCTTTTAAGCTCAAAAATATAAATAATGGAATAGGTAGTGATTCAGCTGATGAACTTCATATGATATTTACAGTACCAGACATCTTGCATGAACATTTTGGTGATATATTTTGAATCAGCAACAGACCCATACAATAGGCCAAAAGACCCTGCTGTTTGGAAACAAATAGGCTGCAAATTACATAAATAGCTGACAGAAAGGCTCGCATGGGTTTGTTTTCAAGAAAATCCTCCCTATACCCTTATAATGCTGTTATAGATTCAACTTAAAATGCCATCATTGTTGGAAATGCTGATTGCCCAACAAGATTTCTGCTACAGGACCTCTTACTTGCTGCTGTTGATATCATTTCACCACTGCTCTGGGTTAGGAGAGGGCTGTCTGATACTGATTCCATCTAAACTACTGCCTCGAACTCCCTTCTGAGGTCACAGACTGCCCAGATTTGAGAATTACTGCTGTACATGCACATAATTGAGGGTTTTCAGGCCTCTTTTATACCCAGACTGCTGTAAGAGGTTTCACATGTGCCCAGAATTGTTCATCATTCTTTCTTGACTGCTGTTCATTTGCATCATGAGGACACTCCATTTCCATCCACATGCACAGGACACGAATACAAAATGGGTGGTAACAGTTTGTAACTTTGTACAAGGAGATTGTGGTAGATGTAGGCTATATCATTATGACATTGATATTATAATATGTTAGATGGTCATGTGATCTTCGAAGTGCATATCAAGTGCATTATAAATTCATAAATTATAAAAAAATTATTCTCTGACTTGCTGCGCTTCTTTGTGTGTGTTTTTTCAAATACATCCTAATTGTGCTAGCAACCTGAAGCACTACATGTTTGGCCAAGTAATGGTTTTGTAGATTTTCTTAAATATCTATTCAGAGTTTGACATTGGTTGGGAGGAGGTATCAGCATTTAATATTAGTTGTATGTTCTCAGGTTCTTATCAAATGAGGTAGTTTAGGAGGTGTATTACATTTAGTGAGCAAGATAGACAAAACTGACTAAACATTGATGTGGCAGATGCCTCTGAGTTCTTAGGTTCTGAATGATTTCCAAGGTAAAGTTAGGTGGCCCATCACTCTACTCTGGTGATTAGTAGTTAATATGACTAGGTTTATGACAGATATCCAATACTCATTCCTTGCTCTTGCACAATTAATTAACATAATTTGAATTGAATTCATGTTTAGTTTGATACTATACTGGCATTAAAGTTTCATTTGTCCAACTTTAATTTTGAATGTATCTGTATATTTTCAAAAGGTAACCACTAATTTCCTGTATTTAATAATGTTCATTCACTGGCATGGGACTATTTTTTTTCATTTCCAGTGGAGTGGTAGGGGCAGTTGACTGGTAACTTGTCATCTGAATGAACACTTTGTTTGATACAGATTCTCTAATTTGACAGTTTCTAACATGTTATTTAGGGTGGGAAGTTTCATAAAGGAGTAATGCCTATTTGGTACATTTGTTGTATGATTTTGTGGTCATTGATATCCTTCACATTGTGTATTGTGGTGTTTATTTTGGAGATACAATGAAGAAATTATGAGTGTGCCTAACGGTTAAGAACATGGGTTTCTCTCTAGGAGGTCAGAGGTTCAAATCTAAAGGAGTAGGGTATGTACACTTCCATAAACTTGAGCAGTCAAATCGCTTCGTGAAAAGGGGGTGTCATGCACCAATTTAGTGCCTGGCTTGGCTGTGACCTTAAAATTTAGATTATTATTATTATTATTATTATTATTATAGTATATTCTAATTGTGGACTTTAATTATTTGGGGATTAATGTTTATTCTATGCTGTATAACATTATGATCTTTTGCTGGTGCTTTGGCAGGAGCTATATTGTCGTTTGGTGCAGGGGATTCTTTTGGTTGGGTTTTCGGGAAGGAAATTGAAAACCATACACTTCGTCTATATAAGTTTGACTGCATGGATGCCCAGTTGAAGTTTTTCGAGTGGTGGGAAAAGAAAACTGAAGGTAGATCTTGAGTTGCTGGGCAAAAACTTTGGTTTTCCACCATGTGGTTGAAAACGTTCATAGAATCATTTCAATGCTTTGGTGTTTGTTTCTATTCTGGTTGGTTATGATGAGGTCATAGATGCACAGGACTCAGCTTTATTTCTCTTAGGTTAACACTGAGAAGTCTCCTATTAAAGAAAGTCTGTTTGCAGTGCAAGACATGCAAGCTAAATGTGATGATTATTTTCTGTGAGACCAATAAGTGCATGGTATATAAGGCTTGGAAGATTCGAATGGATTGCTTTCTGTTAGGTTTCTACTAGCCAGTTTAGGTCATGGTTATTGGAAATATTTGCATATCCTAAAATAGTGCATTTAAAGAATGGGAAAAATCAAATTTCCCATCAGAGCCATATTTGTACATAAAGAATTTATTAATAACAAAATTTCTGAATTTGTTGAACTTGTTGGTTCCAATGTGATTTTAACAACATTAGCAGCATGCAAATTGAAGGCTATAACACAGCTGGTTCACCATGGCATGCTCTATGTACCAATAGGATATACTTTTGGAGCTGGAATGTTTGAGATGGAACAAGTAAAAGGCGGCAGTCCATATGGTTCTTGAACTTTTGTTGGTGATGGTTCACGCTAGCCAAGAAAACTAGATTTGGAGCAAGCTTTTCATCAGTGAAAATACTTGCTGGCATTACAGAGAAACTAAAGGGGGAAGCCTGATGAAAATACCATTGTTCCTTCATCATTGCTTCAACAACTATTTTCTAATTAAGTGCCCATTTAGCTTAATTCATATTTACAGTGTTCAGTTCATAGGATAAAAACTATTGGGGTTGCTTCACAACAGTTCATATAGCATATAGCATAGTGAAATGGCTCTAGATTATGTTGTACAATTCTGAATGGTTTTTTAATCTGCTCTGGATCAATGTTAATACGCCACCTATTTGTAGTTTGAATGACTGGCTGGGCAATGCTACGATTATTATCCAATTGATACTGGAACAGTAATAGAGAAATGCTCCAGTTTTTGGTTCTATTTAAAATCTTTGTTTTGCTTGAGAACGAGAAACATGACATTTTGTAGCTTTTTTATGCAGTGGCCAAAAGAACATCAGTGTTTGATGATCCAACTGTAGAGATCCAAGAGCTTACAGCTGTTATCAAGCAGGATATTACTGCATTAAATTCTGCTGTTACAAACCTGCAAATCCTCTACAATTCTCAAAATGAAAGTGGGAATACCTCAAAACACACAACAGAACACTCAACTATAGTTGTGGATAACTTGAAAACGCGATTGATGAGCACTACCAAAGAGTTCAAGGAGGTGTTAACTATGCGAACTAAGGTAACCAAAAATTCTTTTGTATTTACCAATACATCCTGAACAATTGATTAGTCCATAACAAATCAATTCATCAGTGGTTCATGGATTCTTGGTCAACTTTATGGTTATTGTAAATTTTATTGGTCATAGGCTGTAGTGTAAGAGCTTCATCTGAAGTGTGTAGATAGGATTGTTTTACTCTTTTAATTAAGTGTTTGATATCACTGTTTGAATTTTTCCTACATGGACTTATTCACATGAGGTTGAATTGTATACTCTATAGAATTTGAAGGTACATGAGAATAGAAGACAGCTGTTTTCTGCTAGTGCGTCAAAAGATTCTACAAATCCTTTTGTCCGACAACGTCCTCTTGCAAGTACTAGTCGCTCCAGTGTTTCCCCTCCTCCTTGGGCCAATGGATCAACATCTTCATCATAGGTTTTCAACCCATGGTCAATAAAGAAATCAGTTCTTACAGCTCTCTGGCAATGAAGTTTTCTTAAGCACAGTAGCAGGAAAAGGAGTAAAGAAGAACTTTTTGCGATGGCAATGTATAATCCCAAATTAATTTCTTGCTTACCACCTGAATTTTCATTTATTGCTCAAAGCAAATGCCACCAATGATAAGCAGTATATTCTTTCAATGGATTTTATGTTATTTGTGGATTTAGCAAACCAATCTTTGCTTGCTAGAACTATAAAAATCAAGCTCTTCAATTTCATGAATAATAAAACATTGGCGATGGTGCTAATAAAACATTGGTGACGGTGCTTAGTTATGGCCTCTCAGCATTGATTACTGGAATTTGTTTTTAAGTTATTTATTTTTATCCTAAGTGTGGGCACTAACTTAATCTCAAGATCCTCTAGTAAGATAATTGACTTCAACACTTTGCTTACCCGCATTGAAACGGTGGTGACTATTAAGTAATGGATGCCTACATTGAATCTATTTTCACGATATTTTTTTTTTAAAAACTTCAACAAGCGTCGCTTAAGCGACACTTTCACATGTCGTTTTTCCGACGTTTTTGCTAGATATCCATCGCGTATCCGATGGTTATAGCTGTCGTTTTTTCGATGCTTTGTCTTAGTATCCATCGCTTATCCGATGGTTATATCTGTCGTTTGTTCGATGCTTTGTCTTAATATCCGTCGCTTCTCCGATGGTTATATCTGTCGTTTGTTCGACGCTTTGTCTTAATATCCGTCGCTTATCCGACGGTTATATTTGTCGTTTTGTCGACGCTTTGTCTTTATATCCGTCGCTTATCCGACGGTCCTTCTGTCGCTTAACCGACAGATATAAAGGTTATTTTTTTAAAAACTCTCACTATTGTCGAAGATAGGCCGTCGCTTAACCGACGCTGTAAATTTAACCGACGGTTATCTAAGTGTCACTTAACCGACGGTTACTTAGGTGTTGAAAACCTGATGACAAGTTTTCGACGCTTAACAAAAAATCAAAGTGTCGTACATGCGACAGGGAAGTGTTGAAAATTCGACATGATGGCCGTCGGATTTTTGGTCAAAATGTAGTAGTGTGAACTGACCTTGGTTGGTTTCGGCACTCCTAGTTGCTTCCTAAATTGTAGGGATTGATCTAGGAGACTCCTAAACTTATGCAATCAAGTGCAATAAGTGGCAATGAGCCTCAATTAGTGTTCCCCACACTTTGGTAACTAAAACATGTGACCCAATTAGGTCAAGTTTACCCAATGGTGCTAATGACTATAAATAGACTAGATGGACTCCCAATTTAGACATGACTCCCGATTTAGACATATGACCAAATTTGGACAAGGGAGGATTAATAATCCTAACGCCCCCCCTGAATGCTAACTTTGGAAAAACTGTGGGCCCTGGTAACTAAGACCATAGGTCACCCATTACATCAAGTAAAATAAAGTAACTACTCATTACAAGAAGCTAGGGAAAAAACCACATGGGAAAAAATCCCTCCTTCTATCTAAGCAGGTAGAATCAGGTCGCAAGTTTGAAAAACTTGAAAATATGTTGCTACAATCTTCATCTCTGTGAGGTAGTGAAGCAGCATGCATGGTGTGTTGTGCACAAGTATTCTGGGGCCTGGGAGGTAGACTTCTCTTTTTTCTCCAAAACTGATGATGGAAGGAAGGAGGAATGTAACTTTTGTCTCTTACTGAATGAAGAGGTGTATGATCATATCCATTCTTCTGAATGCAGTAAGACTAAGCCCTTGCCATATTGCATCTTATAGAAAGTCTATTACATCTCTCTGAAGGAGGAAAAATAGTATGGCATAGCGCAAGAGTCTTTCCTTTCTGAGTGTCAGTTGAGTTTCCAGTCACCTTCCTAGCTTCCAGTTTGGAAGTAGGGACTGAATCTAGATCTGAGTCACCCTGAATCTTAATGTCATAAACTGATATAGATGGATCTGCAATACTAGTAGAAGCTGTAAAAGAAGTAGATGCAATGGTTTTACCTTCCCTTGCAGGTGGCTGCTAAGAGTGCACTGGTTCTGAAGGAGGCATGAAATGTGAGAACTCATATGCTCTTGAAGCATGATTCACAATACCCTTTGCTATGATGCTCCCAGTAGAGATATCTATGATCTCCACTGAGTCAGGACCAAATATCACTCACTTTGGAGATCCATTATGGGTCATCTGATAGACAGATAACAGGTTTGAAGCAAGGGAGGGAACAAACAACACATCTTTGAACCTTCCATGTTCAATTTGGATAGAGCCCTTCCCTTTGGTTTGGATTTTACTGTTATTTCCCATCTGAATACTAGGACCATCAAAGGACTGAAAAGAAGAGAATGATTCTATGGATGCAGCCATATGGTTGGAAGCTCCAGAATCAATGAGGAAGGCAGGTGTTGATGTGCAGCAATATTTCAGTGCATGTCCTTTCCTTGGGTATTCTTCTTCTTCTTCTTCAGAATCTTCCTTCCTTGCGCTAGCAGGTACAGAAATGTTGTGCCTTTTCAAAATAAGTGCCATTTCATCAAGTTGTCTTCTCATATAAGAGATTTCTGAATGGAATCCCCTTCCACAGTAAGGGCAGAGGACCTTGCCTTTTCCATTCTTCTTTCTTCTCTTTGAACTTGAAGGTTCTTTTGACTGTTCAGACTCATCTCTTTGCTTCCCTCTGTCATTCGCTACCTTATCTCCTCTTGCAACAAGAGCTAGATCTTTGGGAGATCGAATGATCCCCATTTGGATCAATTTATCATTCTCAGAAATAAGAGATTGAATGAAAGCATTAAGAGTGGGCATCTTCCAATTTGGAGTAGTGAGCCTTACTATTTGGAAGGTGGATACAAAGAATGAGTAGTTTGAATTGAGCTTTGTGAGAATAGAAAGAATGAGCTGATCTTCATCCTTCTTCATGTTGCATTGCTTCAACTGATATATCAGGTTCTTGAACATTGAGAAGAATTCATTTAGAGATTCGAAATCTAATGGATTGAGAGTAATCAGATCATTTTCTAGCTGATGGATCCTCATCTCATCATGCTTATCAAACAAGGAAGAAAGCTTATCCCAAACCTCCTTGGGAGTGTCCAAGTCTTGGATGTGAAATTGAATATCCATAGAGACTGAGAATTGTATGATTCCAATGGCTTCATCAAGCCTGTTCATGTACTTATCTTTGTCTTTATCTGATTCTGGCTCTTCCTTTGTTTCTTCTATGAGTCTGAAGAGATGCTTGGTGTGGAGCAATACTTTCATGTCTTCCTTCCACTGGTGATAGTTGAAGGGAGTGAGAGGCTCTATTTGATGAGCCATTTTGAAGTAATAGGAAGAACTGAGCTGCTGTAGCGAATGCAATGAGAAGTAGAGGCTGCTTGTAGCGAATGCTGTAAGAAAACCTGATAACCTGTCACACAATCAAACAAACAAAATGATCCGGTTGGAGATTTGAGGAGGAGAGGAGTCTTGTCCACTGAGGCTCTGATACCATGTAAATTTGAGCATATATATCTAAATCATAACTGGAATTCATAGGAGCTTTAAAACACAAGAAAGTGTTACATTTAGTGTTTAATAATGGTTAACTGACTATGGTAGGTGAGAAAAGTGCCCCACATGTGTGCAATCAATTAAACCTAGCGCTAACTGAATGTAGAGGGATAGAACTGAATGTAACTGACTCCTAACTTGGTTTGACTAGTCATCAACTGAGGTGAACTGACCTTGGTTGGTTTCGACACTCCTAGTTGCTTCCTAAATTGTAGGGATTGATCTAGGAGACTCCTAAACTTATGCAATCAAGTACAATAAGTGGCAGTGAGCCTCAATTAGTGTTCCCCACACTTTGGTAACTGAAACATGTGCCCCAGTTAGGTCAAGTTTACCCAATGGTGCTAATGACTATAAATAGATTGGGTGGACTCCCAATTTAGACATGACTCCCGATTTAGACATATGACCAAATTTGGACAAGGGAGGATTAATAATCCTAACATGAGGGATTCATCATGGCCCTCCTTCTATGAGATTGTTCCTGTCAACATCAGATCATCATCTAGAAGTTAATATTAGAAACAAAAATATAGTAGCTTGAGATGTGTATGCATTAATGAAAGATTCTCTCTCTCTCAACATAGGTTCACATCATTGACCTTTGATCGAAATATTCAACTAAGTGTTTGACATCAAATAATCTATTCAAACTTAGGATATTTTACTAGGGTACCTTAAGAATCATTGACATCAATGGTGATGTCTGTCACACTTATTAACAGTTCTCATCATTAACCGGTAATCAAGTGGTTTCTACCATGTTTGACATCAAGAAATTGTAATCACATGGATATAATCGTATTTTGTGGAATACGAGACGAAGACCTTGGGTACTTGTTAAGCCCTCATTTCTTTCCCTAGGTTGCGATGGAGTATTTTGTATAAGTCCTAGCATGTATCCACATTTGTATGGTCGTGGATGTGCTCAAATTTGCATCCATTTGACATAGATCTACAGTGTATGTCTAGTAGCTATGTCCAAGTTTGAGTCTTCTTCACATGGATATACATTGTATTCTAGTAGCCATTTTTATTCATTTCCCTCATGGATCTACCTTGTATTGGTCTGCAACCATGATGAGGACCCATTTGGATATGAGTAAAAAAGTATTGATGTATTGTAGAATCCCGGTTGATGATGATCTCTAATCAAGCGATTTATTTCCTCGAAGTGATAACTTGCTCTTTCCAAGCTCTTGCCTATCATATCCCTCTAGCCTCATGATTTGGGGGGTTTTCTTTTACACATAAATCTCATCACCATCATGTGTTTAGGCCTAAAACATCATAATTTTCCCTTAATTCCCAAACCATGAAGCTGGACATTGGCCCAGACTCCTATTTTTCATATTTGAGTCTAGCATTGCATTTTTCCTTAATATAAAAGGAATTAACCTCTTCAGTAATGCCCATTGTCTCTTGACAATAATCGGTGCCACCACCTATGCCCCTTTATCAAAGAGTGGTTACACCCTGGTAACACTCTATCTACATGGAAGAAAGTGGTGCTCGAGTTTGAAAGGGAAAAAGAGAAGATTCACTAAGCTTCTCAAAGGAATATTTTGTGGCACCCTCATCCCTACTCTTATGGACCACCTGGACTTGAAATCCCCCTAGTAGGATCTCCCTTTCACCTCACCCGTATTTTTCTCAACCATCCCTATTTTCCCAAGGCCTATAAAACCTGGCTCATACACCACGGTTGAGGGGGAGAAAGGTTATACTACTGCACTGAGGTTCTGGCCAAATCTAGGGTGAGCATAGAAGGAGCAAGTTGGATATTTTGAGGACAAGGCATGGCATGTGAAGGAGCATCACAACACTAAGCCAATGGTTGTAAGATTTCTTCTTCATTTTTAATGAAAAGATGATTCCTTTCCCGTAAAATGTGTTATGTTGCAATCATTCATTTTACTATTGGATTCCTTAGTCACTAATATAGAAGTGTAGACTATGTTATGGTACCTTTGATCTTACTTGTTTGTTTGACGTGTTTGTGTAGGTACATCCGTGGATATTCATCACAATAGGATAAAAATACATCATACTACAGAATAGCCAAAGGACTCATTCCAGATATCTACAAGCTCTAGGGGAAGTCTTCCATCTCTGTTATCATGCATTTGTTCTAGATTTGAACCATTTAGGCCTAGAGAAATAGCTCTTGTCAGCAAGAGGTGTGATATTTCTAGAAACAAATAGTCACCAGTGTGACATCATGTAATGTGTATTTGGAGTCTTTGTAGGATAAATCGACCCTGTTAATGAAACATGTCGTCCCAGTCATGTAAAATTTTAGCCACTTGATTAGTATAAATAGTTTTGGGCCTTGGGACAAAAGAGAATAATTCATGTATAATTTTGCCTAAGTATAGAAGAAGAGGGTAAAGAAGAAGAAGAAGAAGAAGAAGAAGAGGAAGAAGAAGCTGTGACAAAAGGTACATCATCAAAGGAAAAAGAAGGATTTTGTGATAGAAGCAGGAAGATAAGGAGGAAGGAAAATAGAGGAACTAGATGAGGAATTTTCACTAGTTTAGTAATCTACAATAGAAGGATAGAGCAAGAGACGAGATGAAATGGTAGAATATTCATAGAAGAAGGCATGTAGATAAGGTAATGGCCAGAAAGTGACAGTAAGGCATAACGCTGAGAAAGAAACAACCCTTAATGATTGTGGGTATGATCTCGGCTAGAGCTGATGAAAAACCACACACATAAATGAATTTTTGTAAGTCAAGCTGATAACTCCATTTTGGTTATGTATTGCTAGACTAATAAAGACAACCTATTGGCTGAAGATAATAAGTCGGTTGGGAGAAGGACTGGAGATGAGTCTGTTAGATTCCAGATCGAGTTAGTATTGAGTCTGTAATAATCGTGTATGGGAGTTATATCGGGTCTGTAATAAGGATATAAAAGGGGCAACCCAAGTTGTAAATGGGTTAGCTAGTTCTTGCTTAGATGGTTTTTGGGTAGATGGTTTTTTAGCTGATTAGTTGATACAACAATTTTGAGTAAGTCTCTAGACTCTTGGAAAAGACACTTGAGCTAGAATAGAGGTATATAGTTTTGGTTAATGAATATGGATCGTTGAGTGCATTAGAGTAGTGTTTCTGTAGCTGAGTGCACAGACATATAGATAAGGCCGAGTCGATCCAAGCTGTGTGCGAATCGCTAAGTAGGAGTAGATTAGAGTGATAAAGATGCCAAACTAGAGTGAGATGTTCCAAACTAGAGTATGCCAAACTATAGGTCACAAGTTTGAGGAATTTCTGTACTTACATAATATTGTAAGTGCACCCACTAGTCTGTATTGTAAATTTTGTAGATCAATAGGTCATGATGAGAAAGACTACAAAGCACTTCAGCTACTGCAAGAGAAAACCATGGATACCTACCAAACAAAGAATGATGAAAAAATGCAAGTTAAACAAATGCAGCCTCAGTATCAGCCTGCACAGTTTCAACAACAATAATATCCTCAACCACAATACTAACCGAATCGATATCCTCAACAAAAACAATACCCTTCACAAAGGTGGGGTGGGAACTTTAGAGGTCGAGGAAAACAATAAGGAGGAGGATTTGGTCGAGGAAGAGGCATAGATGTATGTTATAATTGTGGGAATCTATGACACTTTTCCTGAGATTTTCAAATTCCTATGAAAATTTGTACATATTGCAAAGAATTTGATCACAATGTCGAACAGTGTTTGCAGCTTATTGCAGAATGGCAAGTTAAAACTGTGATTAACCCCAACCCGGTGCATAATCTTAATCCAAGCCCCAATACAAATATTCAAAATATTTCTTCCAAACCAAGACAACCCAACCTTGTTGTAGTCACACGAGGAGGTACTGCGACAAGAGCAAACCAAAATACACTGCAAGGACAACCGAAGGTGTGACCTGCGACACAAAAGAAAGCTCCGCTAGATGTTCAACAAGAGAAGGAAGTTTTCTTGGAGGCACGACAAGAATTTGTTGATACCAATCAGTCATTGACATTTGGACAAGCGAGATCTATGCCCGAAATATTTGAACAACTAATCAGAAGGCCGCCCACTAAAAAGGTTAGTAAGCTCAAAGAATTTTTCAAAAGTTGTTTAGCACTAATCCATGATAAAGATGTTGTCTTAGAATTGAAAAAACTCATAGAAGACACCACAGAAGACCTAAAACCTGAGAAAAGAGTCAATATTATCGGGAGAAAAGTGAAGACAGACTGAGAACTACAAATTACTGTGCAAATAGGAGATTCTGATATGGACTATATCATACTAGAATTGGTCTCGGTTGTCAATCTATAGACAAGACAAACATGGGAGAGCATGCAAAATTCGTGATTGGATTGGTCTCCTATTCAATTAAGTCTTGCAAACTAGTTGAAGGTGCTACCAATTGGTAGCCTATCCCAAGTACTTGTGGAAGTCGAAGGCTTAAGGACATATGCCGACTTCAAAGTTATTGACGTTGTTGATGACACAAACCCATATCTTTCATTTCTAGGGATTGATTGGGAAATAGACAACCAAAATATCATAAAATTCAAGAAAATGATATTGTCTTTCAAAGATTCCGAAATAAGAGTGGTTGCACCCATTGATTCCCTTGAAGGGTGACGATATGTCAAGCATGTGCATAGCGAAGGGAAAGAAAATTATGTGGACCAACTGTATAACATTATGTATTCGAAGGAAGATTATATTAATCCCACAACTGATGGAAACCTGATTTGGCAGAGTGTAAGCTTATGCATGCTTGTCTGAGGTGAAGCCCTAGAAAATTGGCAGAATAGGCTGCATAAAGTATCCATGCGTAGATGTGACAGGATTACAAGAGTTGTTCGAAGGGTAGGAGTCAAAGCAAGTGTGCTACCTATGTATGAATGATTTCCTAACTGTGAATCCTTCTCAGAATAATTCAAAGTAAAGGTCACATAATCACAGTGATTATCCACTTTGGACTATGTGTTGAAAGCTATGACCACTAAATGGTGGGGTATACATAAAAAATCTATCTTTGAATGGCCGCAATGTAGAAGACTAATGGAGATCATATTTGGAGAAGAGTCCAGTTATGATGATAAAAAATATATGGGATTGTTAGATCATGGAAAACATATCGAGAACTGTTGCACAATTTGGCAAGCATATCCATGATAGGAATGGGTTCACCAATTCATCCACACCTTGGAAATGGTGCCAAGAATTTGGTACACCTCAGAGGAGCTGTGATGAGGAACCATTGAGTGGGAAAGTTTGACTCTAAAATTTATCCAGACATTTGAATTTACAAGTGTGCATCCAACAGTCAATGTTTCGCTACAGGTACTAAAGGAGAAGATCTTTGAAGAGATACCTATTGCGGACATAAAATTCCATCAATGTAGTATGACTATACACAACTAGATGGAGTGTTACAATATCACGGGACAACCAGATGATGATGACACATTGGAGATAAATATACCTGAGTTAGAAGGTATATGTACAGTAGAGGGAGATTCTATAACCAATGATCATTTCCTAAAACCCCTCAAGATTAAGAAAGTGAATATTGGTTCAACTGAAAACCCGAAGTTTTCCAATATTGGATATTATTGGGCTGATGAGACCGTGGAAAATATCACTCACTTATTACATGACTTTCAGGACATGTTCCCTACAAATTTTTCTGAAATGAAAGGCATAGTTGGAGATCTTGGTGAGATGAAGATACCATTGAGGCCTGATGCAAAAATGATCAAACAGCAACCATACCGAATGAACCCACATTCTAAGGAGAAAGTTAAATCAAAACTTGATAGAATTTTAGAAGTGGGAATAATAGGACTAGTTGAGGAATCATAATGGATCAACCAAATCGTGGTACAAGACAAGAAGACTTTAGGTGAAGTCATAGTTTGTGTTGATCTCCAGAAACTCAATGATTATTACTTGCATGATCCATTTCCAACTCCATTTACATATGAACTATTGGAAAATGTTGGAGGACAAGAGATGTATTCATTTATAGATGGGTTCTCGAGTTACCATCAAGTCATAATTTCCAAAGAAGGCCACTACAAGACTACCTTTGCAATAGAATGGGGATGCTACCAATACACGGTAATGCCCTTTAGTATCAAGAATGCACCTACAATTTTCTCTAGAATTGTAATTGTTGCCTTTAAAGAATAGATACACAAATTTTTGAAGTCTATTTTTGTGATTGGATAGTTTTTGGTCTCATAAAATATCACATAGAAAGTCTTAAAATGATGTTGGAACGATGTCGTCAATACCAAATTGCCCTTAATTTCAGAAATTATATTTTTTGTGCACCCTTTGGGTCTCTATTAGGTCATGTGGTTTGCCATGGTGGGATTTTGGTTAATCCAGCTAAAATCGGCATCATCTTGGACTTACCACAACCTACCACAGCTAAAAAATTAAGAGCAATGGTAGGGCATACGAGATACTACAGAAAGTTCACCAAAGAATATGAACAAGTGACTGCCTTGATGGATAAATTGTTGAAAAAATATACTAAGTTTTACTAGATGAATGAATACCAAGAGAGTTTGGATAAGTTGAAAATAAAA
Source organism: Pseudotsuga menziesii (assembly GCA_001517045.1). Taxonomy (NCBI): domain Eukaryota; kingdom Viridiplantae; phylum Streptophyta; class Pinopsida; order Pinales; family Pinaceae; genus Pseudotsuga; species Pseudotsuga menziesii. The sequence continues at coordinate 14,357 of LPNX011018923.1, forward strand.
ATGGCCATTGCACCTATACTAATATTTTTGTATTGGAAAGAAGAACTCCATGTTCATGTGGACACATCCTCTATGGAACTTGGAGTGGTATTAACGCAACCCAAAGAAGGAGATATTGATCACCCCATTTCTTTTTCTAACAGGAAGCTATCAACTGCAAAAAAGAATTACACTACAACAGAGAGAGAAGGACTTGTTATGGTCTATGCATTGCATAAATTCGTACATTACTTGTTGGGGGGACATTTTAAAATGTACACTAATCATTCTGGATTGAAATATTTGGTTAACAAGCCAGTGTTGAGGGGGAATATTTTTCGATGGCTCCTCTTACAAGAATTTGATTTTGATATTATCGTCAAAATGGGATGATTAAAATTGGGACCAGCCCACTTATCCAGAATAGAGAGTGGAGACGAACCCACTAGTCTGGAGGAAAATCTACCGGATTATTAGAGGAAATTTGGGGTCTAAAATGGGCCTTATAAGAAAACGCACCAACAATAAATTTTGTGAGTTGGAATTTAAGAACCAATAGGATTTCAATAAACTGAGTCAACCATAATGGTTGAATTGACATATTTGTCATAAAAGAAAACTACTTTTTTTGTTTGTATTTTTGACATATCTCCTTGTGTTTCTACTCAAATTTCGAGTAGGAGAGCTCGTTGGATGTGGAATTTAATTCTGCATCTAACGAGTACCCACATTGTGTACTTTTGATGGACCCCGCTATCCCAAAAACAAGAAATACTTCAAAAAATGTGTCAATGATGTCATCATCACATTTTTCAAGTATTTCTTGTTTTTTGGGGTAGCGGGGTCCATTAAAAGTATGCAGTGTGGGTACTCATTAGATGCAGAATTAAATTCTGCATCCAATGAGCTCTCTCGCTCAAAATTTGAGTAAAAACACAGGGAGATATGTCAAAAATACATACAAAAAAAGTAGTTTTTTTAATTCTTGCTCCAAAATTAATAACTATTATTTTATTATTTTAACTATTATTTTATTATTTTCCTTAGGAGGCCCATTTTAGACCTCAAATTTCCTCTAATGGAGCAACTGTTTGCAATAACCGCTTTTGATAACCAGTATGAGGATATCATACGGTTCCTAACTATGGGTTTTGTGTTGGTCGAGTTTACAATGGCACAAAAGAAACAATTAGTAACAAAAGCTGTAGATTTCCAATTGATTGTTGGCCACCTGTACAAACTGGGCCTAGATGAAATATTATGACACTATGTTTTTGAACATGAACGATCTATTATTTTAAGTGAAGCACATGCTGGTGTTGCAGGAGGACACTATGTAGGAAAGGAAACGATACACAAGATATTACAAGCCAGGCTATGGTGGCCTACCATGCATGTCGATGGTAGAGATTATTGTCGCAGTTGTGACATCTCCCAACGAATGGGGAAGCCACCCAAAAGAGATGACATGCCTTTAATTCCAAAAATTACGCTACAAGAATTTGATAAATGGGTTGTCAACTTTGTGGGTCCTATTAGTCCAACAGGGAATCACACAAGAGCTAGATACATTATCACTACGACAGATTACCTGACTCGATGGGCTGAAGCTATGCTTGTCAAGGATTGTACTTCTGCGATGATAACAAAGTTTTTGTTTGAAAATGTGGTCACAAGGTTCAGATTCCCCAAGATATTGATTAGCGATCAAGGTGTTAGCCCCATTTTTGGGATAAGTAATTGGAAAGAGGTTTGGCCAATAATGATAAAAAATGTATGAAATTTTTTGCATCATAGAACCTTAAAAGACTGGTGTTGAAGGTCTATAGGAATTTGAAAGGACATTTTCATATCCGAAATGACCAAATACATAAGAAATTATAACTTCCAACTTTGAAAATAATTGTGGATGAAGAGATATTCCCTTAGTTGAATAATAATAGGAAATAAATAGTCTGTATGCGTCATGAAAAAGATCAAATTCTAGAAAATCATTTCCTCCCAAGGAAAGTCAAGGTTGGAAAAGCAAAAAGGGCCAAAATTTGGTCATAAAGTTGATTTTTCCGCCTTCCATTTTCTACTGAAGGCGGAAGCGAAAAGGAGGAAACGGAAAAGAAAAAATTCATTGGTGAAAAATGGTAAAGTCTAACTCCCTCCTTCCGCGATATGTAAGATCCAATAGTTAAGAAAACTCCCGCGCAGATCAACAATGCAGAAAGGTGCAAAGGTCAGAGATTGGAAAGCAAGAAATGCTAAGTTTTGACCATATGAAATTTCAAGTCCCAATTTCTGCATTCCATGAAGATTTGACAGTTTAGCAAGCTCCCGCATAGATCAACAGTGCACAAAGAAAGAAGAAGGGTGGGTACCAGAAAGTAGAAAGATAAGTTTTGGTCTTGAAAAGATAAAGTTCTGATTTTTAATATCTTCCAGATCAATGGTTCAAGAGGATCCCACCCAATATCGATGGTGTGGAATGAAAATGATGGAAACAGAAAGGGAAAAGAGGTTTGATCTCAAAGATTAGATTCTCGATTTCCATTTCTTGCAATCTGCCAGATCAACGGCTTAGATTTTCTCCTCCTATGATCAACGGCTTGGAAAAGGATAAAGGGTGGAGATCAAAAAGCTAAAAACTTAAAGAAATTGATCGTGAAAGATTATAGTCCTGTATTCTATGATTTGCAAGATCTATGGTCCAGCGTGTTCCCGCATAAGATCGACTACGAGGGAAGAAAAAGGAAGAAGTGGAAAAGGGGAGGTGGAAATATAAAATTTGTGTTATGAAAGGTTAGAATTTCGATTTCCACCCTCTGTAATTTGATCTTAGATCAAAGGTTGTGGATGAACCTACCCAAGATTGCCGGTGCAGAAAGATAAAGGGAGGAAAGGATAAGGTGGGGTTGAAAAGATAAAATTTAACTACAAAGAAGCTAGCAGCTCATTTTATTCCTTCCGCAAACCCCAGATTGATGGACCAGAATGAATCTTGAGGTGAGATCAATGGTCTAGAAGCAACTTCACTAGTAAAGATGTGGTAATGAATGAAAACTGTGGCAGGTTTCCTAGAAGAGCTATGAAAGGTCATTATCAGTGAGTGAGCCTAAGTCCTTGTTGTCCAAATCCTCCAACTGATCCATCACACATGACCCCATGTGCTTGTTTGTTTGGTTTATGATCATGGGGGATCTACCGAGTCATCATTTTGTTAATATTTTTAGCCTCATACTGTAACTGTTTTGGCTCTGTTTCAAGGTTGGTCTTAGGAGTCTAGGATACTATAAATATTCCCTCAATATAGGAAGATGAGGTTGGAACCTATGAGAATTTTTTGTTATGCATCTTGTGATCTATCAGTAGTAAAATTGTAGATCCAAATGTTGGTTTGTTGTTGTGGATATTCATGTGAAATTAATAATTACAGTCTATTGTTTCCTTTCCTCTATGTATATCTTCTTGTTTAACTTGCCATTATGTATTCCTTCGTATCTAGAGTGAGTGTATAATAGTTCATAAATCATATTGTTATGCTCTGGCTATTGTTCTACGTTTCCACCAAGTTTTCCCACCAAATTTGATGCAGAATTCATCTTTCTAATGCTCTATGTTGATGGACTGTCCTTTTTCTTATTTTACCACTAGACCAACAACATTTTGACTGTAACTGAGTGCTATCTTTCCTTTGTAGTTATTTCCCTGCAAATTGTTCTGTAATTCATGTATATTTGTGTCTCCATAGCCCAATTTATGCTTGCCTTGTTTCAACCACGAACTTGTTGCAGTTGCAACTGTTTTCCCAATTTTTTCAAAATTTTGGACCCTCTTTCTTGATTTTATCTTGCATGGGATTGTTTGGATTGTTGAACTCTGTTTTTCCCTCTGTTACAAATTTGGATTTGTTCGAAGTTGAGTTGAGGTAAATTGCTTTCATGCTTTTAGGAAAACTACTTCCTGTCTGCAAATGCTTTAACTGTGGAGTTTAAAGTTTAATTTGAAAATGATGTCCTTTTGGTCTGAATGATTTCCTTCATTGCTATCAGAAATCTATTTATGTTTGATTCAGAGCTTTGCTTCTCTTTTCCATCATTGCTTCAGATAGGGTTAAAGAGCTGATTTCATCACTGCCCAGCCTAAATCTTTTGAACAATTAATGCTTTGTTTTTCGGTAAATTTTTGCTGTCGGAAGTCTATTGAATAGTGAATTAGGGCCATAGTTCTTTACGCAGCCACCGTTGTGGGAGATAACTAATGAACGGACCGATGGAAAGTCATGTTTTTCACCGATGGGCTTTTATCTCGTTTGTTTATTTTTTCGAAAAAATTTTAATTTTTGACTTTCAGTGTTTTTGTTTTATCATGGTCGAAGTTTTAGTCTTTCGCGTTGCCGCTGTTTCGGATGGTAGTTTGCAAGTACCCCGACTGAAAGCCCATATCCTACTGACTATGCTAGTTTTTTCCTTTAATTGATTTGCTTTCTTTTTTCCATCAGAGCAGTTTATGACTATTGATTGGAGGGATAGTCCTTATGACCTCCGCCGTTGCGGCTGCTTTGTCAACTATCCACCTGATGTTAGTGTTTCTAATCACCAACACTATGGAGATGTTAAATATTATAGCCCTGACACTTCATGTTAAAGGTCTCCGATGTCAATTGAATTAATATTCTTGCGGGACGCGTAGTCTGTTCGTTGTTCGCTATTGCGGCTATGAATAGGACTATTCCTCCGTAGTCTTTAGTGGTTCTGATTTCTGATCCATGGATGGCAGTGTTTAATGTTTTATTTCGTCGACTTTTTATGTCGACCTAGGATCCTTAGCCTATAAAGTTCCACCATTGCGGCGGCTTAGGGAGATAAATTTCTGACTTATAGTTTTTTCGTTCACCGATGAGGAGTTTATCTACCCAATGTTGAGTTTTTCCCGTCGGTGAGGGTTTTTCCCACCTGTTTTGTGGAGGTTTTTTTATTCTTTCATCATACTAGGGTTTTTGCAATGAGAACATAGGGCAGGGCTCACATTTGATGATGATTTTTTATTGGTAGTTTAGTTTACATTTATCGAAGTAAGATGTTTCAAATGCAGTCCGCCTTAACATTGTATTTCTCGTTTTAACTGCAGATGAATTTAGAAGAATGTTCAGATCCAGTTTGATGATCACTATTGCAGAGAAGATGTATATAAAGGACAAAGTAGAAGGGAGCTAGCCAAAGAAAAGAAAAATGAAGAAGCAGAAATAGAGAAAGGAAGAAGAAAGTCGGGTTTAAGCTCAACAAGATCTAGTAAGAGACCAACGGATTATTAAAAAAATAAATAAATAAATAGAGGTAGAGGCCCAGGATTGGGGAATTTCAGTAGTTACCAAGATGGTCCCTTTTCATAAAAATGCTCTTAATTCATAAATCTGAAATGTAATGTTTGTATGAGTCATGATCACTCACAAAATGACAAAACTGTGAGATTAAACGGTTGGGGGAGCCGAAAGGTCAGCTGGTGGGGCAACCCAAAGGTTTTGTTGTTTTTGTATAAATGTAGGAAATTTATAGGGAAGCCATGGCCTTTTCCCATAGAAACTTGTGAGCTACTTGTTGTAAGAGGAACTACTTCGTTTTGCAATAATAAAATTACAAATTTTTCCTATTGGAGAAAGTGCAGTGTGGAATGTTTGAATGTGATAAAATGAACAATGTTGAAGGGGAACTATTTCATTTTCAGCTGTGTTTCATTAACTTTGAGAGTGTTCTAACTTTATGAACTTATGTTCTTATTTTAATGTTCTATGGTTTATTATGTGATAATTTCCACTATGAGTAATGGATGTTTTAATGGGTGACGAGCTATCTTGTCGTGTTTATATTTATTCATGTTTATATGTTTTGATTCTAAGAATAGCTATCTATGATTTATCTTAACATGTGAATAGTATTACATTACTCATGAATTAATAATATTGCTCCCTAGGGATAGCTTAGTTACCTTTTTCTTTTTTCAGTTGTGTGTGATTTAGATGCAAGAGAGTCCAAGATGAGAGGTAAGAACCTGCGCATCACATTGTGGCCACTCCTTGCATTCTTCATCAATCTGCATCTTAGATAGGCATTTGCACATCGTACTTAAAGTCAAAAAAAAATATATATATACACGGTGGACCAGGCCGCAACTGGTAAAACCCTTTTGTTTTTGTTACTTGACCTACGATATCCAGACCGCAAACTAGATGGATTCCCTACACCAAACAGTCATGGGCTAGTTGGGAACGTTGACTAGGGAGAATCCCTTGCCGTTGTTGCCTATGAATTTTTAGGCCTCAACATTTTCTGGTGCTAGAAGGAAATCCACCAATGCATGGCTGGTCGGGGAAATCCATTTCCTCGAAATAACTCCACCAGTGATAGTTTTGAAAGTAGTTTATTTATTGACCCAAATACTGAAGAGAATAGAGAACATTTGTTTGTTGTGGAAAACCAAGTAGTAAATGATCTGAGAAGACACATGCAGGCTTATGTAAAGAGTATTGGAGGATTACCCATTATCCCTGATTTACCCCAAAGAGAATACAAGAAGAAAGATCATCCCATCTTGGAAGATTCAATGTTGGTTGGAGATTTGGAAGAGTTAGTAGAAGTTGCGTTATAGGTAGTTGTTTAGCCTTTGAATCAAGTAGGCCCAAACACACCTTACTGCTCTCCTGTGCAGACTCTTGTTCCTTCACCTCCTCACTCTCCACCTAGACTCATGGTAGGTGTAAATGCAAACCAGCCACCTAACCCACCAAATCCACCACCGGCTTGGAAAGAGAGATCACCCTTGAACTTAACACCTCTATTGCACGACTTACCTCAAGATTTTGAGAAGATGCTGCCTAAGTTTGATCCAAATGAGAAAATGTTAGTGGATGACCATTTACAAAGTTTTTACTTGGCAATAGAAGGATTGAAGGCTGGGGAACATGAGGATGTCATTTGCAGGATTTTTCTACATACCCTTAAAGGAGCAGCAACATAATGGTATTTTGGTTTTCCTGCCAACTCTATCCCAAACTGGGATACCTTTGAAAGGAATTTTAGAAGTAAATATGCAACCCAAAAAATCATCCTGCTCTCATGAAAGGGATGTGTGCCTTAAAGAAAGAAAGAAAAGAGAAGGTTCATAGTCTTACCCAAATATTTGCAGCTTATCTCAAGAATTTTTCTGAAACTGACAAACCGTCAGATAATGTTCTGATTGAGTATTATACTTCAGCTCGAGGACCCAAGTTGGATATGTTTTCCAAAATGATAGCCAAACCTACGCTAACATAGACCTATGAAGAATCTTAAAGAGTGGAGGCTGAAAAGGAAAGCATCGAAGACTATCCTGAGCAGTCAGGAGAAAACATTGTTGGGAGGAAAGCTATGTTATTTACTAATCCTAAAGAGGAGCAATCACCAGATTTCGAAGGAATGGAAAAGATGATGCAAAATATCTCTAACCGAATAATAGATTTGGAAAAGGAGAAGGAAGCCCAGAAGTTTTATAATCCTTATTACAAGAAAAGGGAAGATAACAATCAATCCCAACCCCCTCCACATAGCCTTGCATCTATGAACTTAACGGAGGTAGGGATGGATAACTTTTGCACTTTCCACCAACAACCCCATTCTGAAAAGAATTGTCCTCAATGGATAAATTCGATGACTTTGGTTATGAATCAGTTGTTGGATTCCAAATTAAACGAGGATAATTATGAGGAAGGGAAAGACATTAATAAATCAATGGAAAAAGAGGAGGATGAGGCCATGGTTTTATGGGATTGCATATCGTTGTTTGAAGTAGAGGAAGAAAAGGATATGAGATATGAAGATATCTTAGAAACAAATATAATAACGAGAATTCAAGGGTTGATTAAGGAAAATAGTTTTGTGCTCCCAAAGATCAAGAGACTTCAAAAAAATGTTAAGAAATTTCAAAAAAACACCACAGCTAATAAAATTCTGGAATTTACCATCACCAGTCAAAATCCTAGACAAATCAACATGCCTACTAGGCCCATTGAAGAAAAGATAAATTATGTTAAAATGAATCTCACAGAGCATAAGATGGATTATGACATTATGGAGGATATCAAAAAGGTAAGGGAAAATATCTCATTATTCGATATGTGCAATGTGCTGTAGCAAAAAGAAAAGTTATTCAAAGCATTTGAAATATCGGAGGAAAAGTTTCCCACTAACAATCATCCCCAAGAAGAAGAAATTGGTGACGCAAGTGTGGGAGGTAAGCCTAAATGCAAGACTCCACCTTTCCTCCTTACTTTTTAATTTCCAACCATAACGTGCATAACTACCTAGTAGACTCAAGGGCATCAGTCAACATTATGCCACTATCAGTCTGCAAAAAGATAAATGGGAAACCTAAACCATCTACCTGGAGGGTTATTCAGTTGGATAGAATGAATGTGAAAATAATTGGGGAAACAGAGGATGTTCTCATTCGCTTATCTTCAAATGATAAGGTATGCCAATTCATTGACATTGTGGTGGCTGACATACTGGAAGCTTATGGACTTGTTTTGAGCAGAGATTGGTCGGTAAAGCTAAGTAGATATTTTGCCTCAGACTGGTCACATCTATGGCTACCTTATAAAGGAATCCCAAATCAAATTAAAGTTTTAAGGCAGTTGCACATGAAACACAATGTTACTCAGTTTGAAGAAAAAATGAACCAGTGAATTCTGTTTTGGGAAATTACTTTATTGAACTAGAACTGGGAAATTATCAAGTGGAAGAAGCCAACGATATATTAGACGCTTAGCCTGATCTCCTTCGGTTCTCACAGGCTGATGAAATCGATTGTAAAATAGTAGATTTAACTGTAGATGTAGGTATTGATTCACGCACAGTAGTGGTAAGCGATTTTTGGACGCTTTTCTTTGATGGTTCCAAAACTTTGGAGGGGTCAGGAGCCAGTTGTGTCCTGATTGATCCTAAGAAAAATAAACATTTTCTTTCATGTAGGTTAGAGTTTGAATGCACCAATAACATAGCTGAATATGAAGCACTAGTTCAGGGACTAAGAAAAGCAATTGAATTAAAGGTAAAAAATATAAAAGTGTTTGGGGATTCTGAAATAATTGTAAAACAAATTCGAAATAAAATACATTGCATTTCTCCTCATTTAAAAGATTATCAAAATAAAGTATGGGATTTGCTTAAATATTTTCATGCATTTAAGATTTTATTGATTCCTAGACTTAAGAATGCACCAGATGACTCATTGGACACCTCAGCTATGAGTCTTGTGCCCTCTAATAATCAATGTTCTGTTGAATTGCTTTTCAGGCCTTTGGTTCCAGATATGATCACCAATCTACAAGTGTTTGATGATGATCAACAGATTCTAGAATGCCTGAAAAATGAGAAGACCTTCAAAGGGGCAATTATTGATGATGAAGAAAATCAAGCCAAGCTAAAATTCGATAATTTTATTCCTAAAGGAGTTAGGACTTTAGAGTGAATGTTTGATCTAAACATGAAATTCAAAAGGCTAGTGAATGTGAAGACTCATAGCTCGTCTCTACAGTTCGAGTTGATTAATTTGGGGACTGAAATTGAGCCTAAATATGTGAATTTGGGAAAGTGTTTCTCCCCAGGTGAAAGCAATAAGTTCATCAGTTTGTTCAAACAATACAAAGATGTTTTTGCCTGGACGTATGAAGATCTGAAGACATATGACACCAATATTATTCAACACGTTATCCCCATCAAATCTAGAATCAAACCTTATCAGTAGGCTTTAAGGAAAATGCATCCAAAATTAGAGCCATTGATTTAGAATGAAGTTAAGAAGCTATTGGATGCTGAAATTATCTTCAAGGTTAGACACTTGGAATGGGTTTCAAATTTGGTACCGGTAAGGAAGAAATATGGAGAAATTAGACTATGTGTGGATTTCAGAAACTTAAATTGCGCTTCGGATAAAGATAATTATCCTGTCCCACCCATGGAACAGATATTGCAAATGGTGTCAGGTTCTGAATTATTCTCTTTATTAGATGGATTCTCAGGCTACAATCAAGTGTTAGTAGCTGAAGAAGACAGACTTAAAACTACATTCAGAACCAGATGGGGAACTTTTTCTTATAGAAGGATTCCCTTTGGACTCATAAACGCTGGATCTACTTTCCAGAGGGATATGGACATAGATTTTCGTGGTTTGATTGGCTGCAGTGATGTAGTGTACCTCAATGACATCATGATATTCTCAAAGAAAAGAGAGGAACATGCGTTTCATCTAAAACATATTTTTGAATGCTGCCAAAAATATGGTATCTCGCTAAACCCCAAGAAGTGTGTGTTTGCCGTTACTGAAGGTAAGTTGTTGGGTCACTTGGTTTCTAAGAAAGGGATCTCCATAGACCTAGAGAGGATCAAATCTATCGAATAGATTCCCTTACCCCATAATAAAAAGGGCATGCAATCATTTATGGGGACAACAAATTTCGTGCGAAGGTTTGTGCCAGATTTCGCTCAAATTGTTAAAACTTTGCAACAAATGGTAAAACAAAGTGTACAATTCAAGTGGACTGATGTAGAGAAGAACACATTTAGTAAAATAAAGACAGTGGTTGCGCATGCACCCTCCCTCAAGAGTCCAGATTTTGAGAAAGATTTTATTTTGTACACTTTCGCATCTGACGATTCACTAGCAGCGGTGCTTACCCAGAAGGAAGATGGGGGAGATGAGTTTTCCATATCATTTATGAGCACTAGTCTACAAGGGGACAAATTGAATTACCTAGCTGTGGATAAACAAGCTTACGTAGTGTTCAAAACGGTGAATAATTCAGACCATACATACTTAAGAACCAGACAAAGGTAATAGTTCCACACCCAGCTGTGAGGTCTCTTTTCATACAAAAGGAGTTAGGAGAAAGAAGAGGAAACTGGGTAATAGCTCTACAGGAGTACAACCTTGAATTCAAGCCAACCTCCATAGTTAAAGGGAAAGGATTGTGCAAACTGATGATTGAAAGTAAAGACAATGAAGAACATGACTGGGAAGACGAAGCTGAGTTACATTTGATGGATGTATGTCCTCTTTTCACAACTCCAGACTCCTGGTATCGAGACCTTGTGCATTACCTTCAAGCGAGATTGTTACCAGAACATTGGAATTCTAAGCAAAGAAGAGCACTGTGTCTTAAATCAGCCTCATATCAGATTATTGAAGGAATATTATTTAGAAAGAATTATGATGGAGTTCTTCTTAGATGATTAGAGAAAGAAGATGCGAAGAAGGTCATGATAGATTTACATGATGGGCCTGCTGGAGGACATTTATCTAGATATACTATATCTCATAAAATTCTCAGAGCCGGATACTATTGGCCCACACTGTTCAAAGATGCACATGCCCATGTCAGAAAGTGCGAAATTTGTCAAAGGTGTGGTGGAAGACAAGTTAAAGCAGCAGGACCATTAAAGCCTGTGATTATAACAGAACCTTTTGAGCAGTGGGGGATGGATATCACTGGGGAGATAAAGCCAAATTCTTCCCTGCAACACAAGTATATTCTAATGGAAACTGATTACTTCACTCGTTGGGTCAAAGCCATTCCATTGCATAAAGTGAATGAAGATGCAGTCATGAACTTTTTGCAAGATCAGATTATGACCAAGTTTGGAGTTCCAGTTTCTCTAGTTTTGATAATGCTACTTATTTTTCCTCTATTAGATTTACTGCATCTGCTCATGAAAAGGGAATTAAGTTGCGTTACTCTGCAAATTACTATCCACAAGGAAATGGTTTAGCTGAATCTTCAAACAAGAATCTGATTAGAATCTTAAAAAAGACTGTGATAGAAAACCAGAAAAGTTGGCATTCAGCATTACCAAATGCTCTTTGGGCTGATAGGGTCACCCCCATGACTTCGTTAGGTGTGTCCCCATATACCCTTGTTTATGGAAAAGAGTCCATTCTACCCCCCACTATCATGCTACCTTCTTCCATAATCTCTCAAGAATCCAGAGGATCAGATAATGAAGTCTTGCAAATGAGGACACATAATCTTTTGAAGGTAGAAGAGTCTAGATCCAGAGATAGAGAATGTTTTAAACAACAACAGGAGGTAGTGAAGAGGTGATTTGATAAGCACAAAGATAGAACAAAAGAATTTGAGGTGGGAAATTTGGTTCTCAAGTGGGATCACCCTCATGATGAGAAAGGAAAACACATGAAATTTCAACAGTTATGGGTAGGCCCTTTCCAGATTGTGGCAAAGCTTGGCCCCTCAACCTATAAGTTGCAGGATTTACAGGGATGGGAAGAGAAATTACCAGTAAATGGTTTAGTTCTTAAACCTTATTTTTCTTGATTTTGATTTATTTTGTTTCATTTTGTACATAAATAAATTGCTTTGGTTGCCTATTTTGATTTGCTTGATTCTTGTTTTGTTTAGTTTAGATTTTGGTTGATTTCAATAAAAAAAGGCAAACTTTTGGTTGCATGGAGAGCATCATAATTCTAGATTAACTAAAATCCTTGATGATAAGACTGTGCATTATTCTGTTCTAGTTTAATGGTTTTTCCTAAATGGCTATGGACACATTGAAGTCCTGCTTAATCGTTGTAAAATAACTCAGGATCAAAAGGTATGGAATACTATTTTGAGGCTCCATCCATCTCACACTTAAAAATTTCCTAGGGGATTACAGTGAAAGATACATGGAGAGAAAGCAAGGTAAACAGTATATTATATATAAATGATCCCATGCCAAGAATTGAAAGCCAAAAGGCAGATAAGAGTCAAAAACTCCTATGAAAGAAATATGTATCAAAACTAAGTACTGAACCATATAAGTACTAAATTGCCAAAAGTTCTTCTCCGTCCGTGAGCTGAAAGTTAAATACATCTCTCACACAAAATGACACTATGGATGGAGGAGCTTGAATAAAAAAATTTAGAAAGAAATGCATGCGGGAGGACTCAAATGAAAGGACAATGTACAAAAACACAAAAAAGTGCAAAATGGCATGGGAATGAGGAACAAATGAATATTTCTGTTTACCATATGTTACAATCCTGTGGTGTCTAAGCTGGAAGCTACCTGAAGCCAGAGGTAAAAAATGAAACTCATATTCTTAGCCTCAAAAGAGTTATCTTGACTTTGAAATCTTGGGTTCCATTTTCCTAAATTGGACTATCATCAATGATTAAAGGTACATAGGTTTACCATTTGGGAAATCCAAACAACTGGAAGAATTCAACATGTTGGTTTTACTACTAAACAGTCTGTTACTTAAGGAATAAATTATCGAGAGATTCTGGGTTCACCAGGTAGTCGCCAATTGTTGTAGTTGCAACTGTTTTCCCAAACTTTTCAAAATTTTGGACACTCCTTCTTGATTTTATCTTGCATGGGATTGTTTGGATTGTTGACCTTTATTTTTCCCTCTGCTACAAATTTGGATTTGTTTGAAGTTGAGTTGAGGTAAATTGCTTTCATGCTTTTAGAAAGACGGCTTCCTGTCTGCAAATGCTTTAACTATGGAGTTTAAAGTTTAATTTGAAAATGATGCCCTTTTGGTCTGAATCATTTCCTTCATCTCTATCGGAAGTTTATTTATGTTTGAGTCGGAGATTTGCTTCTCTTTTCCGTCATTGCTTTGGATAGGGTTAAAGAACTGATTTCATCACTGCCCAGCCTAAATATTTTGAACACTTAATGCTTTTCTTTTCGGTAATTTTTTGTTGTCGGAAGTCTATTGAACAGTGAATCGAGTCCGTAGTTCTTTACGCAGCCGCCATTGTGGGATATAACTAATGAATGGCCCGATGGAAAGTCAAGTTTTTCACTGATGGGATTTTATCTCCTTTGTTTATTTTTTCAAAAAAATTTTACTTTTGACTTTCACAACATTTTTGTTTTATCATGGTCAGAGTTTTAGTCTTTCGCATTGCCACTGTTTCGGATGGTAGTTTGCAGCTACCCCGGCTAAAATACCATATCCTGCTAACTATGCTAGTTTTTTCCTTTAATTGATTTGCTTTTTTTTCGCCATCGAAGCAGTTTATGACTATTGATCGGAGGGATAGTCCTTATGACCTCCTCCGTTGCGGCTGCTTTGTCAACTATTCTCCCGATGTTAGTGTTTCTAATTGCCAACACTACGGAGATGTTAAATATTATAGCCCTGACACTTAGTGTTAAAGGTCTCTGACACCAATTGAATTAATAGTCTCACGGGACCCATAGTCTGTTTGCTATCCACTGTTGCGGCTATGAATAGGACTATTCCTCCGTACTCTTTAGTGGTTCCAATTTTTGATGCATGGACGACAGCATTTAATGTTTTATTTCACTGACTTTTTATTTTGACCCAGGATCCTTAGCCTATAAAGTTCCACCGTTGCAGTGGCTTAGGGAGCTAACTTTTCGACTTATAGTTTTTCCGTTCATCGATGAGGAGTTTATCTACCCGATGCTGCGTTTTCCCCATCAGTGAGGGTTTTTCCTGCATGTTTTGTGGGTTTTTTTACCCTATCTTATGGGCGGTGGAGGTTTTCTGATTCTTTCTTCATACTATGGTTTTTGCGATGAGAACATAGGGCAGGGCCTCACATTTGATGATGATTTTTTATTGGTAGTGTATTTTACATTTATCGATGTTAGATGTTTCAAATGCAGTTCACCTTAAGATTGTATTTCTCATTTTAACTGCAGATGGATTTAGAAGAATGTTTAGATCTAGTTTGATGATCGTTGTTGCAGAGAATATGTATATAAAGGACAAACCAGAAGGGAGCTAGCCGAAGAAAAGAAAAATGAAGAAGTAGAAATAGAGAAAAGAAGAAGAAAGTCGGGTTTAAGCTCAAGAGGATCTAGCAAGAGACCAACAGATTATTAAAAAAAAATAAAAAAAAATAGAGGCAAAGTCCCGGGCTTGGGGAATTTTAGCAGTTACCAAGCTGGCCCCTTTTCATAAAAATGCTCTTAAATCATAAATATGAAATGTAATGTTTGTATGAGTCATGAGCACTCACAAAATGACAAAACTATGAGATTAAACAGTTGGGGGAGACCAAAGGTCAACTGGTGGTGAAACCCAAAGGTTTTTTTGTTTTTGTATAAATATAGGAAAGTTAGAGGGAATCCGGGGCTTTTTCCTAGAGAAACTTGTGAGCTACTTGTTGTAAGAGGGACTACTTCGTTTTGCAATAATAAAATTACAAATTTTTCCTATTAGAGAAAGTGCATTGTGGAATGTTCGAATGTGATAAAATGAACAATGTTGAAGGGGAACTATTTCGTTTTCAGCTATGTTTCATTAACTGTGAGAGCATTCTAACTTTCTGAACCTATGTTCTTATTTTAATGTTCTCTAGTTTATTATGTGATAATTTCCACTATGAGTAATGTATGTTTTAATGGGTGACGAGCTATTTTGTTGTGTTTATCTTTATTCGTGTTTATATCTTTTGATTCTAAGAACAACTATCTATGACTTATCTTAACATGTGAACATTATTACATTACTCATGAATTAATAATCATGCTCCCTAGGGATAGCTTAGTTAGCTTTTGCTTTTTTCAGTTGTGTGTGATTTATATGCAAGAGAGTCTAAGACGAGAGGTAAGAACCTGCGCATCACATTGTGACCACTCCTTGCATTCTTCATCAATTTGCATCTTAGATAGGAACTTGCACATCATACTTAAAGTAAAAAATACAAAAAATATACACGGTGTACCGGGCCACAATCGGTAAAACCCTTTTGTTTTTGTTACTTGACCTACGGTAGCTGAACCGCAAACCGGATGGGTTCTCTACACCAAAAAGTCACGGGCTAGTTGGGAACGTTGACTAGGGAGAATCCCTTACTATTGTTTCCTGCAAATTTCCAGACCTCAATAGAACTCAATATGAATTTTGTTTTATTTTGATATCTAGACCTATTAAAAAACTGTGAGACATCCCACTCTAGAAAGGAAGAACCAAATCCCTTTCTTAAAGTGGTTTTTTCTGTTACCTCAGTGTTCACCTTCCACAACCTTGGGTGCAATTTTGAGTGCTAACAAACTGGATCCATTTCCAGGGATGAAAGTGCAAATCAACCTTGGGAAAAACAACAAAGATTCCAAGAAGAAAGGGTTTTTGTGGGAAAACAAAGACTTCTGCTATTGAATAAGGTTGTATAATTTACCCTGGAGTCCCCACATTGAATCTGAGCAAATTTTAGAAGGCATCTTAGCTCTCAGGAAGTCACAGAGAAGAGGTAACCCTAACACTGAAATACTATTGAGTGTGGATCAGCGAGAAACTTTACTTAGGAGTAAGGGAAAAGAACAAATAAATATTTCTCAATTTGGTGCATCATCTTCTCAATAATTTCAAAGTATTCAAGATTTTGGGAAGGAAATAAAATTTCAAAGATCTTTAGTGAAGTCTAAATCTGAGTCTAATTTGAAGGAAACTGATATTAACACCCATAGGTTAGAATCCTACCTATTTGATTCTCTTTGGTGCAACCTTCATAACTCCATGGAATATGAAGAAAGAAACCATGTGGTTCAAAGTTTCCATCTTGATATCCTACCAGTTTTTCAAACCCCTCCAGCCTTTCAAGCTCCTCCTCCTATTACAAATCCACCTAAATAGGTGGATGCTAAATTTTACCCCTTGGCCTTACCTGCTGTGTTGCATGACCTTCCTCAAGGTTATTCCCAGACAATTCCAATCTATGACGGGGAGGGTAATTTCACATCCACACAAGATGTTGATAGGTTTGATGATTTTGTAGACCTGGAATTGGTGGATGATGACGATGTTAAGATGAGGTTGTGTGTGCTAAGTTTTTCAGGAGAGGCAAAGAAATGGTTCAAAGACTTTCCTACTAGATCCATTTTAACATTTGAAGCTTTCCAAGATGCATTTTTAGAAAGTTGGGATGATAAGAAAAGTCCTTTGCAGGTGCTTTCTTAGTATAACAGTCTAAAGAAGGGATGTTTTGAATCTGTTCATGAATTTTCTAGTAGATTTATGAGGGTGTATAATTCTATTCCTGCTGATATCAAACCATTGGTAGGTGCTACAAAGCTCCACTATGCTGATAAATTTGACAATGACTTTGCTCTGTTGTTGACGGAGAGAAAATTAGAAAGTCTTCCTATCATGTTTCAATATTCCTTGGAGGTGGAAACCAACATGATGGCAAGTGGAATAATAAAAAATAAAGTAGAAACAAGGAAATTTAGAGAATAAAATGGGCCTTCTTCTTCTGTTGTTGCTTCTTCTAATGATATGAAGTTTGAAATGATGATGAAAACAATGGATAAGTTGATGGATAGGATGAATGTGGATAATAGACTAGTGAACAGTGTGAACCTCAGATTAGAAATCCAAACTTCAGAAGGAAAAATCCTCCCCCACCTCCACAAATCACACAAAGGGATATGAGGAATCCTAGAAACCTAGATGATCAACAAATAAGGCCACCTTTACCTGAGAACTATGTTGTAGATGAATATGAGGCTAATGACATTGAGGATCATATTCACTATTTTGGTGATTTGCATTCTAAAATATACATCACTGATTGGATTTACTCAAGAAGATGATAATAAAGTTTTTGAAGAATAATTAGAGCAATACTAGAGAGGATATCTACATGACATAGATGATGTACAAAGAAAGATGAAAATGAGAAATAGAGATGTTATTGTGAATAAAGGAAGGAAACAAGACAGAGAAAGGAAAACTGAAAAACAAAATGATCCCATGGTGTATAAAGAACCAGAGAATAAAATAGAAAAAACTAAAGAAGTGAAGCAACCAATACTAGTGGATGTAGAGAAAACTATTTCCAATTTCAATCTGCAAATAGAGCTCTCAAAAGTGAATATTTCCATTCCTTTTAATGAGTTATTGAGAAATAGGGAATACAGATACAAGATAACAGACATGGTCAAGAGTCAGAGAGAATTTCAACCAGATATATTAGAGGTGGTTGATGATGCTCCCACTATTGTCTTTGGGTCAAAAATTGAAAATGTGGATGATGGGGAAGTTCCTCCTTTTTACCTATGTTTAAATGTACATGATATGATTGTGCACAATTAGATTGGTGCCTCTCATAATTTAATTCCCAAGGAAGTGGTAGAAATTTTGGGACTGGAAGTTACTAGACCATATAAAGATTAGTATTCCTTTGATTCCAGGAAGGTGAAGTGTCTTCGGTTTATCAAGGACATGGTGGTAACCTTGAAAAAATTCCATCTAAGATTGTAGTGATGGATGTTGTTGTAGAAGACATCCCTCCAAAATTTGGTGTATTGTAATCAAGGTCTCGGACTTCTAAATTGAAGGGAAGTTTGCAAATGAATATGTCTTATGCTACCATTCCTATGGCTGGTGGAAATAAAAGGTTATACAGTGAGAAGAGGAAACATAAAGAAGAAGGTCTTTGGACCATGTATTTTTATGGGTTTGTGGCTAAAGTTGGTTTTGGTGCTAGTGTGCACATTATCTCCCTTATCAGGTATTTTAAAGGTCTATCCTAAAAACTAACTTTTGAATTTACTAAAAATCTCGAAGAGTACGAAGTTTTATTGTTAGGGATGCATGATTTGAAAGATATGGGAGCCAAAATGGTACAAGTCATGGGAGACTCAGAGCTAGTAATAAATCAGGTAAATGACAACTATCAAAATAGACATCCCAGAATGAGGGATTATAGAAATGAAGTGTGGGATATGTTTGGTAATTATTTTACTGATCATACAATCAGAGTAGTTCCCAGATATGAAAACACAGTGGCTGACTCTTTAGCTATTGCTGCTGGAAAATTCAAAACTCCCACTACGAGTCAAAAAAAGTATAAGGTGGATAATGTGAATAGACCTTCCATACCAGATAATTCCAAATACTAGCAGGTATTTGAAGATGACATGCAAATTAAAATATTTTTAGAATTGTCTAGTGAATTTGTAAATACACAAGTAGAGAGTGAAAATGATAATTGTGAAAACTTTCAAGATGTTGAAGGATGTGAAGAGGAAAGTGCTGAAGGTAGAAATTTAAAAAATTCATTAGGGGGAAAGGACATAGTACATTTGAATAGTACTATATCCCCAGAGGCCTAATTCCCCTAGAGAAACTGTTTGATCAGAAATATGTTGCTATAGATCCAAAAATGAAGCCTATTGATGATGTTGTTGAAGACATAAATATAGGAACTGAAGAAAAGCCACAGATTATCAAGCTGTCAAAAAACCTTCCTGTCAAAGAAAAGGAAGAATATATCAATCTGATGAAAAAGTACATTGATTTATTTTCCTGGAGTTATGATGACCTTAAAGAGTATGATACTTGTATCATACAACATACCATATTGATAATACCTGGGGAAAAACTTTTTAGACAAAAAATTAGAATAATAAATCCAATGATATTGCCAGTTATTGAAAAAGATTAAAAAAATATTGTTTAATGCTAAGATTATAGTGACTCTGAGGTTTTCAAAATGGGTGACAAATTTGGTTCCTGATAGGAAAACGAATGGTGAAGTCAGGCTTTGCATAGATTTCAGAAATATCAACAAAGTCTCTTTGCAGGATAATTACCCTTTACCAAAGATGGAACATATTTTGTAGAAATTGGTGGGGTCTAAAAGGATCTCAACTATTGATGGTTTCTCAGGGTATAATTAGGTCAAAGTGTTTCCTGGGGATCAATAGAATACTTATTTTACTACACCATGTGGTACATTTATGTATGCAAAAATTCCTTTTGGTTTAATGAATGCAAGGGCCACTTTCCAGCACACCATGGCCATTGATTTTGTAGAGGAGAAGGGCAAATTTTTTGTTGTTTACATGGATGAAATCACCATGTACTCAATATATGATAAGGAGCACATTAAGCACTTGGAAAAAGTCTTTCTAAAATGCAGAAAGCATGGTATATCGTTGAATCCCAGAAAATCAAATTTTTCATTAGAGGAAGGAAAAATGTTAGGGCACATTATTTCAAGAGATGGTATAAAGATTGATCCACAGAGAGCTAGTGCAATCCAGAAGGTTGAAGAGCCAAGAAGAAAAAAAGAAGTGAAGTCATTCATTAGACATGTAAACTTTTTTAGAAGGTTTATTCCCTATTTTACTGATATATTGATGAATATCACTAACATGATAAATAAGGATCATGAGATAAAATGGACAACATATGCAAGGAGATCTTTCAGAGAGATTAAACAAGCTATCACAGAAGCCCCAGTTCTGGTAAGTCCATATTTTAGCAAAGATTTTCTTATCTTTTCTTATGCTTCTAATCATACCATTGCTGGAGTGTTGTTATAGAAAAATGGTCAGAATGTTGAACAACCCATAGAATTTTTAGCAAAGTGTTAAGAGATGTGGAGAGCTGAAGTATGACATCATGGAGAAACAAGTGTATTCTCTAATGAAATATTTGAAATATTTCATGGTTTATGTGCTCCATTCACATATTATTGCTTATGTTCCTAGCAATGTGTCAAAGAGAATTCTCACATAGAAAAATATAGAGGGAAACATAGCAAAATGGATTTTTGTGTTACTGGAGTATGACATTGAGATCAAGCCCACCAAACTGATAAAAGGACAAGGAATTGCAAAGGTGATGAAAAATTCCAATTTTGAAGCCTTGCAACTCAATTTATTGACCAGCCATTCAAATCCGTTTGATACAAGGGTGAAGGTAATGCATGACTTCTCTATATCTCCTTAGTATTCTGATATTGTATATGTGTTCCAAAATTGACACAGTCCTGTAGGCCTAAACAAAACAAGAGCAAGTTCAATAAAGTCGAAATCTTCCAAGTTCTGTATTATGAATGAATACCTCTATTGGAAGGATCCTGATGATGTCCTACTTAATTTCCTTTTGGAGAATGAAGCTCAGCAGACCATGAAAGAACTTCACAAAGGAGATTGTGGGGGGCATCATTCATGGAAAGTGGTAGTTAATAAGATTTTGAGAGCTGGTTTCTATTGGCCCTCAATGTTTTTAGATGTCTATAGAGAGACCACTACATGTCACCAATGTCATATTTTTGATGGTAAGAGAAAGGTGGTTTCGCTCCCTCTCAATTTAATATAAATAGAGGCACCTTTTTAGCAATGGGGACTGGATTTTATTGGAGAAATAAATCCAAAATCTTCAAGGTAGCATAGATAGATCCTAACAGCAACATACTATTTTACAAAGTGGATTGAAGCAATGCCCACCAGGAGGGATACTGATGTAGTGATCATGGGTTTCCTTGAAGAAAATATTCTGGCCGGGTTTGGGTGCCCTAGAATGATTATGAAAGACAATGCAGTTTCCTTAAATTATAATAAAATGATAATCTTCTATCACAAATATCATATCAGCCTTAATCATTCCACAACTTACTATCCACATGGTAATGGACTGGTAGAATCCTCTAACAAAAGACTGGTGATGATAATCAAAAGAATACTGGAAGATAACAAAGAGGCTTGGAATACAAAGCTAAAATATGCTTTGTCAGCTAATAGGATCAGCACTAAAAGGGAAATTTGAGTTTCCCTATTCCAATTAGTATATGGAGCCGAGGTACATTTTCCATGATCTTTGGGATTACTAGTCATGAAGTTGTTGTAGGAACAACAAGATGAACCAAATCATATGCAGAGAAGAATCAATCAGATCATAGAATTGAATTAGGTAAGGGACAAAGCCTATAATAAAGTGAAAATACATTAAATAAATATGATGAACACTTTTGACAGGAAAAAAAAAGAAGAAAAATTCATGATTGATGATTTGGTTATGAAACGGGATGCTCCTCATGAACAGAATAGGAAACATGGGAAGTTTGATCATATGTGGATGGGTACTTATATCATTACATCATACAAAGGTGATAATTCCTTTATCCTATAGCATTAAGATGGATCTCTGCTGAACGAAGGTCCAATCAATGGGAGGTTTCTCAAACATTACTTGTCCTGAAGGAGGAGGTAATTTATGTATCAGAGTTGTATATATTTCTTTTCTTTTCAAACAATATAGATGGTGAGCCAAAGGATTTGAATCCTAAAGAGAAGGCCCTAATATCTAGAGGGGTATCCATGTCTCAATTTTTCTTTATGTTTTACTTACAGGAATAAGAAGTATGAGGTCTGAAATGTTGGAAGCCACCCAAATGGATTTGGCACTTGGTCTATGGGGTTCTTTGCTACCTCACTTGGAGGATAGCATCCCAAGTTGGAGCTAGTTGTTAGCACCATTTCTAGGATAATTAATTGGAAAGGGATTTATCCAATAATGATAAAAAAGGTATGAAAATTTTCACATCATGGAACCTTAAAATACTGTTGATGAAGGTCTGCAAGCATTTGAAAGTACATTTTTCAGATCCAAAATGACCAAATACATAAGAAATCCTGATTTCCAACTTTGAAAGTGCTTGTAGATGAATAGATCTGCCCTTAGTTGAATAATAATAGGAAATAGACGGTCTAGATGCATCGTAGAAAATCTCAAAGGCTATAAAATAATTTCATCCCAAGGAAAGTTGGGGGAAAAAGAGTGGAAAGGGCCAAAAGTTGGTCATAAAGTTCATTTTTCTGCCTTCCATTTTTCGCTGAAGGCAGAAGCGGAAAGGAGGAAACACAAAAGACAAAACGCATTGGTGAAAAATGGTAAATTCTGAATCCATCCTTTTGCAATCCACCAGATCCAACAGTCAAGAAAACTCCTGCGCATATCAACGGTGTAGAAAGGTGCAAAGGTCAGTGTTATAGCTGATTTTACCACACATGGTGAATCACACTTTTATGGCCTTCCCTATCCCTCTACAGACTCTTTAGACCCCATGGACAATTTTTGTACCTTTGATATTTCCAATATCATCCCCAAAAACATGCAATAATTTCCATACACAACTTTAAATTCCTTTCTCGCATATATATGCGGATTTGACCCTTAAACCCCTATACATCGGGATGTGTGCAAAAGGCCAAATGATTTTGGAGTTTTCCTTGATGTGGATCTGAGTCACTTGTCTCTTGGGCTTCCATATGCCTTGACATCGCTCGGATTCGACCTTCCATTACCTCATTGAAGAGCTATATAAGGAACCCTTTGGATACATTGAAAGGGAGAGGAATTGAAGAGCAAAAAAACTATAGTCCATTATTGTCGGAGCTTATACTTGAGTCTGCATCCCTTTATCCCTTGGATCACTTTGTGTTCTTCCTAAGCTTTCCTTTTTCTTATGAGCTTGCTATCAAGAGATGGAGGATTGAAGTGGTGGAGGGCCAAGTGGGGGACTCAGTTTCTCCGATTCGCAGACATGCCGACAGAGGTTGTCACTATTGTAATCTCTGTTTTATATCAATAGAAATATATTTTCCTGTCCAATAATGTGTATTTAAATGAGTATTTGATCCATGGATTCTTTTAAATGCTTATATGTTATTGATTATATATGCTATAGTAGGTATAACACAATTATATATAGCATGATTGTCTTGTTTGCTGAATGTTGAGGAAGAAAATTGCTAATACAAGTGAGATTGGAAAAGCTCAACGAGGATCTACATCAACTGTTCAGAATAAGGTACAAACTAATATCCTTTAGTGTTAGATGTTTGGTTTTTCTTGCATATAGGGAAGGATTGATTTCTAGAGTTAGTCTGTCTATTGTGGTACCCCAAGCCATAGGAATTTCTCTCCATAACAAAATTGGCGACTATGCTGGGGAGTTCCTATTCATTTTTCCTTTGGGGTTTTTTATCACAATTCAATGTTCTTGAATTGCTCTGATTTCTCTATTTTTGAGTTGGGTATGGGGGCATGTTTTCCTGGTAGTGTATGATAGGAGTGAATTTTTTCTTAGCTTATCTGTTTTCCTTCAGTTTTATCTCTTTTTCTTCTTGTACATGAGTCTTTGCCTCACAGTCACATGTACACACGGTTTTGACTAAGATGTCCACGTATATACGCAAGGTTTTTGCGCACAGTCTCATATGCCCTAATTTTTTCCTTTTAGAGGAATATTGAGTGTTGTTGGGTTAGTTTTGATGATTGTTGAGTCTCCTTAGATGCTTCTAGAATCTGTATACACCTCTGTTTCTAACCAAAGACGCTTTTTAGGGTAAATTGTTTTTAAGAATGTTCTTATCATTGCATTTTCGATTTTTTGTTTTGGGATTAGTGCATTAGGTCTCTTTTACCTTAGTTCTTTCCATGGGTGCTGTTTAAATAGTGCTTACAGAGTCTGGGGCCGGTAGAGTCATTCTTTTGCTTTATTATCTCATTTTTATTCAAAAACTCCAAAAATATTTACTTCTTTGCATCATTATGCATCATTGCACTTTGCATTCTGCATGGTAGTTGCACTAGGTTTGCTTAGAGAAGTATTAGTCAGGATTTCACATAGGAATGATTGCATTTGTCATTTGAAGAAAAATTTTCATTTCAGGTAGTAGCATGCCTTATTTTTCATTCGACACAATGCATTTTCATTGATTGTTAGGTGTGCATTTTACTTCATGTTGCATCACAACACCATTGGTTGCACGATCATCT
Organism: Pseudotsuga menziesii; assembly: GCA_001517045.1. Classification (NCBI taxonomy): domain Eukaryota; kingdom Viridiplantae; phylum Streptophyta; class Pinopsida; order Pinales; family Pinaceae; genus Pseudotsuga; species Pseudotsuga menziesii. The sequence goes on from LPNX011018923.1 coordinate 38,915, forward strand.
ACCTTTTTGAGTAATAAGCCAAATAAAATCAACGCTTAATTAAAATGGATTACACTACTTTATTTTATAGGGTACACCAACAAGATTAGGTTTTAGGGTCTTGGAATAGTTCATTGTGATTAAATTCTCCAAGACCACTAAACAACAACATGTATGTGTCTGTCGAGGTGAGAGTGTGAAATTCCTTGGTATAATTAGTGTTTCCTAGGATCCTCCTCTTATAAGGGAGTTAAGCACGAGGCAATGTGAGTGTTTATTGATTAGGATGACCCCTAGTCATAACGAAGTAGCACTAGAGATATTTCTAGGATTGTATTCCTATCCGGGGGCTCTTTCGAGAGTTTTGGGCTTTTCTACCCTTCCCATACGGTCAATCCCACCTGCGACTATCCACCTGAGCATTGATTATATTGAGTTGACCTTAGTTGACTTACCTAGGTTATCAAGGGGGTAATTTGCAGGGCTTATTTTATAGGTGTCTTGGCCAGGTTGGGGTCGGACAGCACAGTCTCTATATGCGTTGAAGCTGAGGGCCACAATAATTGGTTACAAACCTCCTCCTGTTGTGTATGGGAGTCTCAAGCCTCTCCTAGGAAAGGCATACCTGCTTCATTCGGGAGCTCACATATCCCACCCTTGTTTGCTTGTGATTGGATTTAGATTATATAGGTGTATGCTCTATGCATGCTAGCTTGCTTAACATTTGCATAATTAGAAGAGTATTTTTCATTTTTTGAGTCATTGTGGATTCGAGTGCAGCACTTTGTTGTTCTCATTATTTAGCAGGACTTCCTCCTTCTACATCTCCTCCTCCTTTGGGAGAGAGAAATAGATAGTCCAGGAGGACTACTTCTCACATTCATTCACACATGATGGGAGATCATGAAGATGAAATTCCTAAGTTTTCTTCTCCACCTCATGAGGTTGGGGAAGAATATCCTACTCCTATATATGATCCTTCACCTAATATACCTACACACTCTAGGTATGATCCTTCAGATAATATACTTGCACACTCTAGGTATTATCCCTCATTCACAAGTCACTGGTATTGGATGTTAGGCGACGAGACTCATCATGAACATGCAAGAACTAGTTACATTAGTTATGGCATGTCTGGTATCCCTAAACATGATCTGGCACATCATGCCAAGTCGGAGTTTGAACCTAACACTACGCTTGGGGGAACTCCTATTCCTTTCCATGTGGAGAGATTTGGGAGCACGAGTCACATTGCACCCTCCAGCCCAGCGATGGAGGCTACATCACATGTTTTTCCTAGACCTGGTGTTAGTAGTCCTATTAGGATACCAGAACCAAGACGAGTGACTATAGGGAATACCACTTACATCACTTCGCATGTCCCTTCGTCCTCTATTCCTAGTTCTTCGAATGCTATTCCACTCCTTCATTCACATGGTCCTTCGGGCAGAATGTTGCTACTAGTCATGTTCATACTGCTGCTACTCGTGTAATTGTGTCTCAGAGTCAAGTACCTCCTATTGTCTCGGGAGGTCATATTCCTACTTCTGGAACGTCCTATGGTATATCGCAGGGAGTTCCCCATATTCCTACTTATGGAGTTTCTCATGGGACATCCCATGGGACATCTCATGGAGCTTCTCATGGACAATATTATGGACCATGGTATGGATAGATTTATTCACCTTATGGGTACGGGTATCAACAACCCGCTTACTCCCCGAATTATGGCTTTGTAACTCCAAATAGTCAAGGTAGTTACAGTAATCACTCTTATGTGAACCAAAATTATTAGGGAGCGAGGCATCGATCTACTCAACCTAGGCTCCCTTTCCTCGCAACGTTAAATTTTCCTGAGTTGTCAAGACTAACAAATGATCCGATATCTTATGACAAGGCTTGTCCGACTGTACCTACCAAGATTTCCTCGGACATTCCCAAATTCAAGGGCAAACCAGGAGAAGATCCTAGTGAACATGTTACTACATTTAACCTTTGGTGCTCTTCAAATTCCTTACATGATGATTCAATCTGTTTAAGGTTGTGTTATCCCTAAAGTTGAACCTAGACTACGGGGGTTCAAGCTTAAGGAAATCTTGTTCTCAAATGTACAAATCAATAAAATCAAACTGATATACAATCAAAGTTGTGGGAAAAGTTACACCACTATCAATGTAACAGGCTGGTATAACATAAAGACTGTGAGTAAAATCAAACAATCAATGAAAAACTGGACTAGTATGAAATCAAGGTTGTTTTGTACAGATCACATAATCATCACTGAACTATACAGGTATATATAAGATCTATAAGAAAAACATAACACTATTAAAGAGATAGGCTGGTGTGAAATCAGAGTTGCAAGATAATCCACAGAAACTGTATAACATAAGATAAAACAAAAAGTTCAGTATCAAGGTCACTATGATCATAAAGACAAGAAGTGAAACTGCCTCTGTTTTCTATAGTGTAAGGATAATTGTATTTCCCAATAAGAATTAGTGCAATGGGATGTAGTGGACCATATGCATAACAAAATTATCAGAAAAACCAATTCATAACATACAGAAGCAAATCATCATCACGTTTCATTCAAAAATACAACCTGTACAGAAGCTGCATAAAGTCTATGTCATACAGGCAATGCTCCAAACAGGGCTTGCATTCTCCAAAATTGCTAACCTGCAGTGCCCCTAGTCGAGACCCCCTTCTATACAAAAATATTCTATCCATAAACTAACTATAGATCCTATATTCAAGGATCGAACCTCCTCCAAAATTGGGAAGTTAATCCCTTAAAAAGTATTAAACTACAAGTGTCATACATGTGTCAAAAGGAACAACATAAGTTCAAAATCAAATACAATTTAACACCTAAAGGCTTCTAGAATCCTCTACTAATGTAGCTAGGTCACTAAGAACTTGAGAACACCTTTGAAGTCTAGCAAATTTAGAATCTTTATCCTTTTCCTTGTTCTGGGCTTTGACTTGTTCCAGCTGTCTTTGAATGGCCCGCTTATCCTTGAGAATATCCTTGGAAATCACCAACAGTTTTTGGTATTCTGCTTCCTTGTCTTCCATGTCCTCATGGAGTCTTTTTTTAGCCACCATCAGTTTCTCATTTATGTCTTGCAAGTACTTTGTTTGTTCTTTATAGGTTTGCAGAGACCTCTTACATTGGTTTAGTTTTGCGGAGATTTCCAAATCCTCTTCTCTTAAATGGCCTCCTTCTTCATGTAAACTTTTTGATACTGAGCCTTCATCAATATTGTCTTGCTTGTCTGAGCAGAAAACTGCTGGTATGGAGCCTGCTACACCCTGCATATCAATGAATTTTTCCATATCTTCACAGTACTAGTCCCTTGTTGTTTGTATTGTTCCCTCGCTAGCAGCATCTTCTATTACTACAACATCCCTGTCACCTTCCTGTGTTGTTCTTTCCTCAATCTGCATCTTTTCCCTCAGTTTGGTTCTTGGCTTGTCTTCTTTGCATAACTGTTTACAAATCTTCTTTTTTGAAGCTATGCTTTTCAACATATTACTGAGTTTCTCTGGGTTTTTGTTTGTGTAGGGTGTTTCAGGGCATAAACTTTCTTTGATGGGTTTACTAGCAGCATTCTTTTCTTCATTCTCAACCTCCTGAACTGTCTTTTTAGGGCTTGTTGCTTGCTGGTTAGAATCATCCAACATTCTTTTACCTTTCTCCTTAGGGTTGTCGCTAAACCCTAGCTCTGCTAGCAAGGATTCCCAAGTTCTTTTCTCCCTCTGTAACTGAGTTAGAATCAACAATTTGATCAATCCTTGGTGATAAACAGAGTGGGTTGTATGGTGAGGATGACCTTGAACTTTGACTATCATCTTTTGGAGACTTTTTAGTAAGTAAAACGGGAGATTTACCTGTGTATTTCCATTAATATGCATTAACAATTTGAGATGGCATTTTAGTATTCTATCATATCTTCCATCACAGGTTATGTAATTTTGTATCATCTCCAGTGGGATCCTCCAACCTGGTTTCATCTTACTAACATTCACCCCATTTTTCCAGTCAAGCTTTTCACCTCCTGGGATCAAGAATTCACTGAAGTCTTCTTTAAATTCCTGTTGTTTAAACCATTTTTCACCTTCTGCAGGAACACCTATGGCCTCAGCAACAGAGTCCTCATTGACTCTAACAGTTAGGCTTTGCAACTGAACCCTATCATCTCTGTAATTTTCAATAAATAGCATGGTCATTTGTGAATGGTAACCCTGTAGTTTTTCACAAAAAATGAACCATCCATACTTCTGCATAAGCTTGGCACACCTAGGAAATTGTTTTATCTAGTCTGTATTACTTGGTTCCAGCTTGCAAATGAAGCCTCTAGGATTTCTCTTCACGACAACCTCTGGCTATTCCTTGTTGGTTGCTTTTGACATTTGAAACCCTAAATGAATTTCAACTCTGCTATGTGGACCAACCAGGATTTAAATCTTAGATAAAAACATATACATTCTGCTGCAGTTATCTCTGTGGTAAAGCTTCAGTTCATGCTAGAATCTGGTTTGTTAATCATATCCATGCTTGTGCTAGTAGTAGTTATATTAATCTAAAGGCCAAACAGAGTGAAGATGCCAACAAAATTTTAACTAAAACTCATCGTAGCTCTTACCCTTAAACCTCTGTCAATCATTCAAATCACCAAATCCCTCACGCTATATTGTCTTGAACAGGGAATTTTATACTGCAGCTGTGTGCTCAAGAAAAGTAGTGCTGTAACTACGTGCCCTGAAATGCAAGGAAGCATATATATACTATATTCCAAACCCTGAAACCACAATCCCTAGGGTTTGAAAACAAACCCTAATTTCCTGAACCCTACATAATGTTTCTCGTCACCAATGGAGATAAACAGTAAACCAACGAGCCTGTGAATACCCTTCTTCAACAGAATAATGAGAGGAATTTTGGGGAAAAATGTGCCTTAAGTTGATTTTTTCCATGATTAATACAAGTACTCATTACATGAACTGTTCCAACTTTGAAATGACAACATGTGTACTCTTTCATAAATGCCACCACACAACTCATGATTTCATGGACAGGGGTGCATTTTATTTCAAATATGTCCATACCGAATGCCCTATATTTATGAATATGATAAAAGCTTATTATCACTTTATATTCCATGAAATAAATAATAAAATTTTCAATAAAATACCATTTGGACATTCTGCCATTAGAAATTAAAATGCTGCCAGTTCACAATATGCTACCAATTTGGATAAACACTGCCAGCTGTAAGAATTCACCATATAGCATATACTCTTTTGCACATACATGGGCTCATAGTTAATGAATAAAATTTTTGATGATTTTAGGTAACAAAAGGAACCCTAATGGTGAGAAATCAATCATAAAATATAAAACAAAGCAAAACTAAAATAATAAAAACCAAAACATAATAAAAAATTTAAAAACAAACAGGAGAAACAACCTTAGAGATAACATCTGGCTCCGTCTGGGGACAAAGTTTTCCTGAGAAACTTTGAGAACATGCTGACCAGTGCCTTCAAAAGTGTGCTAAGGTCACTTCTGTCTTATTGGGATGGAGTCTTATTTGCAATAAAATGATATATACAGTGACTATGTACAATAACACCTTGTCTTTCAATATGTGTAAAAATGTTTTAAGAAGCGCCCATTGACTGGACCTGCAATCTCTTCACCTTTTAGATTTTGTAAGACAAAAGTATTATTTCCAAGGATCTTTATGACTGAAAAAGGCCCTATCCATAAGTTATCAAATTTCCTATGCTTACCCTTTTCATCCTTTCTTGCATCCCATCTGAGAACGAGATCACCAACTGCAAACACCTCTTTTTTAACTTTTTTTTTATCAAAGTTGTATTTCATTCTCCTTTGATGTTTCTCAATTGTATCCTTGATGGCTTCCCTCTCCTGCTGCAACTGCACTATCTGGAACATTCTTCTCCTGATATCATCTGGCTCTTCTTCAATTTCATGCATAAACTTAATGACTGGGGATACTAATTGAACAGGGAAAACAACCTCAGTCCCATAAACCAGTTGGAAAGGGGATGTCCCAATTGATTTTTTAATTGTTACTCTATCAGCCCAGAGAGCGAATTTTAGTTTGCTATCCCAACTTCGTTTGTTCTCAAACAACATTTTCTTGATACTGTTTACAATGTTTTTGTTGCTAGATTCTGCTAATCCATTTCCTTGTGGATAGTATGGTGTGGACTATTTAAGGATAATGTTGTTTTCTTGACAAAAATTCACCATCTTTTTTTATTTGAAAGCAGGGGAATTATCAGTGAGTAATTTTCTAGGGCATCCAAACCTACTCAGGATGTTTTCTTGAAGGAAAGTAATTATAACCTGTTCTGTTTCTCTCCTTGTTGGCACTGTTTCCACCAATTTTGTGAATAAATCAGTAGCAGTCAAGATCCATTTATGCTGTCCACTAGAGGGAGGATGAATTTCACCAATAAAGTCTAGTCCCCACTCCTGAAATGGACCATTCACAGGAATAGGTTTTAGAGGTAAGGACTGAAGCTTTTGCTTACCTGCAAATTTCTGACATTCGATACATGATATAACCTGATGATATACATCTGAAAACAGGGTAGGCCAGTAGTATCCTGCTCTCAAGATTTTGAAGGCAGTTTCCTTCCAATACTTATGTCCTCCACAAACTCCACTATGCAACTCTACAATCACAGCTTAACTTCATATTTCTCCAAACATTTCAACAGTAATCCTCCTGGATCCTTCCAATACAAAATCTGATCCATTAAAACATACTTCATGGCTTTTAGTTTTAAATATCTGCATTCATTCCTATTCAATTCAAGAGGGAACTGTAAATACAAAAGGAAATACACAACATCCTTATACCAATCAGATTCAACATACCTGTTATAAACCTGCTCTTTACTGTGCTCTGTTGTCATAATCTGCTCTGACTTTTCTGCCATGACATGAAGATTCAAAACCTGACAATTTGACTCTGTCAAAAGTTTAGCTAGTCCTTGTCCTTTTACCAACTTTGTTTGCTTTATTTCTATGTCATATTCCATGACCTTAGCTATCCATCTACCTCTCTTTCCTTCGCTGTTAGGTTGTCCTAGTATCTCCTTGACTGCTGCATTTGGGACATATGCCACAACCTTAGAATGTAAAACATATATTCTAAAGAATTTAAGAGTTTTAACTAAGGCATAGGCCTGCTTTTCCATTATATTATATTTCATCTCAGAATCTCTTAATGTTTTACTGAAGAATGATATTGGCTATTCCAAATTATCATAGTTCTCTTGTAACAATACAGCAGCAACAGTGTCTTCTGATGCAAATGAGAATATTGCAAAATCTTTTGTATAATCAGGAGCCATCAGCGCTGGGGCTTCTATCAATGCTTGTTTTATGTTTTCAAATGCTTGTTTATCCTGTTTAGACCACTTAACCTCACTATCTTTTTTAAGCATTTGAGTGATATGCTTTACTATTTCTGCAAAATTTGGAATAAACCATCGTAAAAAGTTGATTTTTCCAACAAAGGATTGAATTTCTTTTTTGTTTCTAGGAATGCTGATTTTTAAGATAGCCTTGACTCTTTTTGGATCTATCTTAATTCCCTCAGTAGAAACAATATGGCCTAATAGTTTTCCTTCTGTTAGGGAAAAGTGAGACTTCTTAGGATTTAGTGATAAACCAAACTTCCTGCATTTGACAAAAATTTGTCTTAGGTGTTTAAGATGATATTCATCAGACTTAGAAAAGACTGTGATGTCATCTTGGTAGATCACAACAAACTTTTCATTTTCACCGACAAAAGCTATATCCATAGCCCTCTGAAAAGTAGCACCTGCATTCATGAGCCCAAAAGGCATTTTGTCATACATAAAGGTTCCCCATGGTGTGGTAAATGCTGTTTTTTATCAGTCCTCTGACTGAACTACAATCTAGTTATAACCAGAAAATCCATTAATCATTGACATTCTATGAGCACCTACTACCCTCTACAAATCTGATCTATCTTTGGCAATGAATAGTTATCCTTGAGGCATGATCTATTCAAGTTCAGGAAGTCCACACATAACCTTATCTCTCCATTCTTCTTCTGTACAGGGACTAAATTAGCAACCCAAGATGAATACCTTAAAGGTACAATGATTTTTGCATCTAACAATTTTTTCACCTCTTTTTCAATTACTGGCAGCAATGCTGGATTTAACCTTCTAAGTTTCAGATGAGTTACCTTTGGGACTTTGAAATAAGCTGCTGCTAAAGCTAGGGAATCAGCTGTCTCATTATATTCTCTTGGGACAAAAGTGATATTGAAGGCTATGAAGAAAGTTTCAATTAGATCCTAGACCTCATTCCTATAAACTTTCAATAACTGCTGTTTTACTTGGTACATATTTTTTACTTGTTGGATTATTAATTCGGAGTCACCAAATACAGCAAGTTCCTTAATGCCCAAGTCTTTTGCTGCTCTTCACCCAAGGATCAAAGATGCATATTCAGCAGTATTGTTTGTTGTTTTAAATTCCAATTTGTACATAAGGGAAATAGCCTCACCTCCAGCTGAAATCAATAATACTCCTGCTCCTGTCCCTTCTTTACTTGATGCACCATCGAAATACATCTGCCACAAGCCATTAGGTTCCTCTCTCTTTACCTGAATTGGGATATCTTTTTGTAGTTTTAAAACCCCTTCAATTTCATCATTCAGTTGCAACATACAAGAACCAAGATTTTCATCAATTGAATAGATCAGATGATTATTAGGGTGTCTACTGTCACTTACCAAATATGCCATCTTTACCTCTCTGTAAAGTCTTATGAATTCTCCTCCAAATACTGGAATTGTAGCATATGAGAGATCCATATGCAAAGTTCCTCCCACTTTCTTTTCCCAGGATCTAGACAATAACATACCAAATTTGGGAGAAATATCTGCTACAACAATATCCATCAATACACTCTTCATAGGTACCTGATTTAAATTCACCACTAGATCCTTGATTACCCCAATACATTTCACTTCCCTAGAATCAAATGCATACAAATCGTGGTATGGTTTAGTAACACTCAGTCCTAAGGCTTCCATGACTGATTTTGGCATGAGGTTATGTGAAGCTCCTGAATCTAGCAAACAATTATGCAGCAACTGATCATGTATGGAAAAGGTTACATAAAATGGAGGAGGATATTCTGAATTATCATCAGGATGATCAAAAGTTTTTGACCCTAAAATGATAGTATGTTTTTCATCCTGCAAATTAATCTCATCAGAAGGGATAGGATTAGAATTCACTACATTGTTGAACATTTTAAAGGATGCCTCCCTATAAACTTTACTTTTAATCAATTCTGTTAAAGGCACAGGGATCTTCACCTTATTAAGCTCATGTTCAAAACTGAAACCACTAACAGATTTATTAATCTCCTCAGGATTCACAACTTCATCTTTTCTCTGATTTGCAATTTGTTTCTGATTTGCAGGCATATTTTGTTTAAGAGGAAGAGCTTTCACCACTTTCTTGGTTTGTGCTGCATGTTTTACCCTTGACCTCAGACCATATGATTTTTGTGGCATTTCCTGACAGACCTCTGTCATAGACATCTGATAATAATCTTCTTCATATTGATCTATTTATGTAGCATATTGATAATCAGATCTAGTTAGAAAATGAGAAGAAGCATCATCATCAAACTGGCTAATATTATGTTCTTCTGTTTCCAAATCATCTAACTCTCCTTCATCAATTTCATATGATTCATCATCTCTGACATTATTGTTTTGAAAAGGAGGTTGAATCCTTTGTTCTTCATTTTCTCATCTGTCTCTCTGTATATCATTATTTCGTCTTTCTCTTGGGAAAAATCTAGGGGCAAAAGGTCTTCTGAACTGAGTCTGATTTCTATCACCTTCAGGCATGGGTTTATTCTGATTTCTATTTCCCATTTCCAATCTATCAATCTTAGCAGACAAAATTTTTATGATTTTACTCATTTCATCCATTTTGCTATCTGATGACCTTCCTATATGATTGGATGTAATGATTTCTTTTTTTGCCTTTTCTGTCCACAATTTGGTGTTCTGTTTCTTCTTTTAGTCTGTTTGAGGCCAAATGTTTGACTCTACTTCTAATGCTACACTTTGCATGTTTTGAAGTGGCTCAGATTTTCTTTCTCTTAACAACAAAGAAAACTCAAGATTAAATGAATTTGCATAAGCTAACTTTGCTGTTGTCTCAGTAGTTTTTATTTCAGCTGGAATCTTACTGTACATCTTGTTAAATCTTTTAGAAAAATCTCCCATAGCTTCACCCTTTTTTCTTTTTAAAGATTCAAACTCTGTCTGGTAATACAAATAGTCTTTAGTGTCCCCCCACTGTTTCATAAATGCTTCTTCTAAGGAATCAATGCCATCTATGGACTTTGGTGGTAATTCCCTAAACCATTTTCTAACCTCACCATCTAAACTTTGAACAAAAACCCTCATCCAAACATCGTGATGTTCAAAATTGTGATTGTCTACAAAACTACATAATTTATTCCAATGTTCTTCTGCAGTAGCCTCCCCCTGGCCATCGAACCTCGGTAGGTACTTTTGATAATCTCCTCCTAGGAGAGAATTGAGAAGCTGGGGAAAAACAAGTGGGGCATATCTTGCTGCTACCATAGCAGCCATTCGATTTTGATCCATTCTAGGGTTTGTATTAGACTGAAAGGTACTTGACTATTCTGATGAGGGAGACAAAATACTAGGATTTGATTGACTCAATGGGATAATCTTAACCACAGGAGTATTGGCTGAAACTAAAGAGGAGGTTTCTGTCTACAATGCATCAAGCTTAATCTTCTCTGATAGCAAAGGATTTGTAAAGACATAGAAATTGTCAATTTGGGAAGGGGTAAATAACAGGTCTAACTCCTCTTGTCCCTTTTCTGAATGTGGATTCAAAAAAGGAATTAAAAAAGATGTAGATTCAGGGATCTCTAAAGCTGCCGGCTGTTTGAATTTCTCTGATGAAGTAGAAACTAGATTTCTCCTAGCCTCCTTTAACAATTGCTCAGGATATGAGACTCCTGGATTCAAAGGGGAAGAGGGATTTCCTCAAGTCCCTATCTTCTTTTAAGCCACTGTAACTTCTTAAAAGGTGACTGAATGTAGTCTATAACAGGTTTGACTGATTCTTCTCACCCTACAAAATCAATTCCATAAAGATGTCGATTATCCAGGGAAGATATCTTTTCCTTTGTCCGTCCCTGGCAATGGCACTAGAAGATGTTATCCCTAAAGTTGAACCTAGACTATGGGGGTTCAAGCTTAAGGAAATCTTGTTCTCAAATGTACAAATCAATAAAATCAAAATGAGAATCAAACTGATATACAATCAAAGTTGTGGGAAAGTTACACCACTATCAATGTAATAGGCTGGTATAACGTAAAGACTGTGAGTAAAATCAAACAATCAATGAAAAACTGGACTAGTATGAAATCAAGGCTGTTTTGTACAGATCACATAATCATCATTGAACTATACAGGTATATATAAGATCTATAAGAAAAACATAACACTATTAAAGAGATAGGCTAGTGTGAAATCAGAGTTGCAAGATAATCCATAGAAACTGTATAACATAAGATAAAACACAAAGTTCAGTATCAAGGTCACTATGATCATAAAGACAAGAATTGAAACTGCCTCTATTTTCTACAGTGTAAGGATAATTGTATTTCCCAATAATAATTAGTGCAATGGGATGTAATGGACCATATGCATAACATACAGAAGCAAGTCATCATCATGTTTCATTCAAAAATAGAACTTGTACAGAAGCTGCATAAAGTCTATGTCATAAAGTCTTTGTAATACTTTATGACATAGAATTTATTGAGGCCATGTCTGGGGTTGAGCCACCTTGAGAAGAGTTACATCATAGATCTTATTTTCTTCCCAAGCTTGACCATTTGGAGTGTGAATACTTTAGGGAGATTCTTAGTGAGAGAACTGGTAGTTTTGTGGTTCCATTGAGCTCTCCTAGTTCGATGGATGATGGAAACATGGTGAATATATCTCCTACCATCCCTATCAATGTCTCTCATGATCCTGGAGAGATTGAGAATTTCTATATTCAGGTAGAATGTTCCCATGCTGAGATTCAAGAGTATACCAAGCTGTTCAAAGAGTTGTGTGATGCCTTTGCTTGGTCATACGAGGAAATGCCAGGTATCGACCCTCACATTATTGAACATGAGATTAAAACTTATCCCAATGATAAGCCAGTTTGACAAAACTTGCATGTGGTGAATCCTATAAAATCACCTGCGATTAAGGCTAAGATAGAAAAGCTGTTAAATGTCAGTTTTATCTATCCCATTTCCTTGACGGAGTGGGTTTCAAACCCTGTTCCAGTTGATAAGAAGCAGGGAGCAATCCGTATGTGCATTTATTTCTATGACTTGAATCATGCCTGTCCTAAGGATAATTTTCCCACACCATTTATTGATCAAATTTTGGATGAGTGTGTAGGAAGCGAGGTATTTTCCTTTATGGACAGCTTTTCTGGATACAATCAGATATAGATCAAACCTGAGGACCAACATAAAACTACATTTATTTGTCCTTGGGGTACCTTTGCATATCAAAAGATTCCTTTCGGCCTTAAAAATGCTGGAGCCACATTTCAGTGGGCTATGAACTTGATCTTCCATGACCTCAAACCGATTATTGAAGTCTTTTTGGATGACCTTGCTGCTCATTCTCATCAGAGGATGCGTCATTCATACCATTTGAGATTAGTGTTTGAAAGATGCTGCCATTATTTGGTTAGGTTAAATCCTCATAAATGCATCTTTTGCGTGAAGTATGGTCGCTTATTAGGGTTCACATTCTCCAGGGAGGGTATAAGAGTTGATCCCTTAAAGGTTGAGGCAATACTTCAATTGTCTTCCCCAAGAAACATTAGACATCTTCAATGTTTGCAAGGCATGGCAAATGTATTGCAGAGATTCGTGGTTAATTTTGCCAATTTGACTAGAGGCTTTATGCGTCTTTTGAAGAAGGACACTACCTTTTGCTGGGATGAGCGAGCCCAGGAGTCCTTTGATGCACTTAAACGAGTCTTAGCATCAACCCCCATGATTAGTCCACCTGACTATAGCCGTGACTCTTTGATTTATGTGGCCGCGTCCATGGAGATGATTTGTATGGTTTTGGTTCAAGAGGATGAGGAGCTCCATGAGCATGTCATATATTATTTGAGCTGAAACCTTATAGATGTGGAGATTCATTATTCCCATGTGGAGAAACTTGCCTTAGCTACCATTCATGTGGTTCAAAGATTGAGACACTATATTCTCCTTCGCTAGACCTTGGTGGTATCCCATGTCAATCCATTTCAGTTTGTCCTCACTAAAAGGATGATAGGGGGAAAGTATAATAAGTGGATTGTCATCTTGCAAGAATTTGGTCTCGATTTTGTTTCGGCAAAATAAAAAAAATCGTTGATTTTGCTGAGCTTATATCTGATTTCCCAAGTGAAGACGAGGAGGAAGTTTGTGAAGATACGTTTGTCGGTGAGCACATTTTCCTAATCTCAAATTTGGATCTATGGTATGGGGATATCACCATATATTTACAAACATTGAAGATCCTTACTCACCTTTCATGGAATGAACAACGATATTTATGTCACGTATCTAAGAACTACCTTATAGTGGATAACACATTGTACCACCGTGGGGTACATTCCATTTTACGTTGTTGTTTAACTCGTGGGGAGGCTGAGCTTGTGTTGCGTGAGGAGGCTGAGCTTGTGTTGAATGATTTCCATGGAGGGGTGTGTGGTGGTCATTTATATGGACTTTCTATAGCCCAAAAAATCTTGAGATCGGGTTATTTTTGGCTGACGATCTTTAAAGATTGTGTCAATGAGTTCAAGAAGTGCCACCCTTTCTAGGTGTTTGCACGCAATATACGCTCACATCCTGCCCCGTTACATTCGATAATCATCGTTGGCCCCTTCACTAAGTGGGGGCTTGATTTCATGGATTGCAACCCAGCTTTAGCTGGGGGGCATCATCATATTATAGTGGTTGTTGACTATTTCATGAAATGGGCTGAGGCTATGCCCATGATTAAATCTAACGGTGAAACAGACGCACATTTTGTATTCAACCAGATCATTACTCGGTTCGGTATTATGAAGAATCTTGTCACTGACCATGGTAGGCACTTTCAGAATCAAATGATGAAAGAGTTGGCCTCAAAGTTAGGGTATAAGCAAGAGCATTCCTCTTCTTATTACCCTCAAGTGAATGGACAGGTTGAAGCAGTGAACAAATCACTTATGTCCATTCTCCAACGAACCATCGCACAAAGTAAGACCAACTGGCATATCATGTTATATCCTGCTTTGTGGGCTTATAGAACCACGGTTAAGACTTCCACCGGTTTTTCTCCATATCAACTTGTACATGGAGTGGAGTTTGTCTTGACAGTTGAATGCGAAATACCTTCATTGAAGCTAGCCATAGAGCTCATACCAGAAACTTCCCCATTGGAGGAACATTTGGTCCACTTAGAGCAGCTTGATGAGCAACGTCGAGATGCCTTAGTGGCTCTAGAAGTAAATAAGTATCACATTAAGGTCCAACATGATAAATATGTCTGTTCGAGGAATTTTAGTGAAGGAGATTCTGTCCTTTTGTGGGATCAAGCTAAAGAACCATTGGGGGCATGAAAGTTTAACCCCATGTGGCATGGTCCTTACGTTGTCAAACATGTATTAGAGAAGGGCGCTTATGAGCTAGTAGATTATGAAGGGACAACCTTGGAAAAGACTAGAAATGGGTTCTATCTTAAAAAGTACTATGCATGATTCTCAGCCAGGGCTAATTATTGTATATTATTGTACAGTATTTTGCATAGTTAGGTTTTTCTTATGGTGATCGGGTTGTTGATTAGCTTTCGTTTCTTATGGCAGATGTCAATGTAGTCTTCCATCTATATAGGATTTGCTGATGGCGCTAGCCATCACACTCAACACTAAGCCTCTATTGCTTGGGTGATTTATACTCCTATGGGCCAGATATTGTCTTCAAAAGGAGTATGTTTACAGCCCTCTTCAAAAAATGTTGCTGAATATAGTGCCATTATCGAGTTTCTACGAGATGCCATTTCGCATGGTGTTCTCTCTCTTAAGGTACGTCTTGATTCGCAGTTAATAGTATCAAAGCTGGATACTATATATATCAAAAAACACAAAAAAAAATTAATAATTCAAAAAGAGGGTTGGAATTCGTTACCAATGTCACCGTATGATGACCCTAGTGGTAGGGGCATGTTGGGATCTCCCCAAAAATCTATCCCCGCATAGGGGTAATCATCGATAGCAACTATCCGCTGCCGCCATTATGGAAATAAATTAGTTGGGTAGGGGTTGGACACCCTACCTCGACCCAGTCTATGCATCGCATCTACCAAAAGTCATTGAGCTGGATCTTGAACCCCATGAAGAGGAACGTCAACTCTAGGGATGAGTCCTAGAACTCGCTCGAAGAAGAACATGCTTAGTATACTACTGAAACCAAAGTTTCGTACCCTACACATCTTGCAGTCACTGAGCTGTTACTTCATGTTAATCAATAGTGCAGTACTCCAATCGTAAACTATGGGTCTCATGCACTCCACTACATAGAACATCAAGGGCCGCGAGGCTTGGTGGAGTGAGGCTAGCCCTGCTATCCTGCCGAGTGTCAGTAGTATGGCCTTCAGGCCCAATACCTGTATGGAGTTTGTTGGGATATGACTCCCAACCTTCTCTGTGTCTGGATAACATAATACAACAATATACTCATCAATGGTGAGGCCATCTCCAGGCTCGCGATAACGTAGGTTCACCACTTCCCCCCATTGGGATAATCCTGTAATGAGGTATATGTCCTCCACTTCTATAATGAGGGACATCCCATCAATCTGGAAATACTTTGAGTCAGGATCCCAGTAGTCTACTAGCATATGTTGCAGTCTTGGTTTGGCCCTTAAGCCCCCAAGACACCAAAACTTGTAGAGCCTGCATGCACGAAGAGCTTGTTGAGCCATTAGATCACCATGTATAGCCTCTTCTACATCCCCGTGTTCTCTCTCCCTCCATTCTAGAACCATCCAGCACATTTACATTGAATTTTGGTCACTATTTGTCTTAAAAACATTGAACGCGGCCGCATATGTGACTATTTGTAAAATAGCCGCGTATGTACACAAATTTGGGCCATTTTTTCACGTATAGCCAGCCTTATACGTGGAAAAACCCCTGATTTTCATGTGGGCCAAAGCACATATCTTAGAATGTCCTAGAAAATGATTTTGACCATGGAATTTGAAAAAAATTACATGAAAATAGAAGAGCAGGGCATGGTAAGTTACCTGGAAAAAACAGTGTCGAATTCCACTAGACGAAACCCCTGAAATTTGTGTTTGAAGTTCTGAGCTCAATTGGGTAAAAATTTCAAATGATATATAATGTTTTGAATTTTTTACTATTTATAAAAAAATTTCAAATTTTTGAAAATTTTTACCCCCTTTCTATAGTTTTGAATCGTTTCTTACCCTTTTGGACTGTTTGACTAATATGATGATGTAGGAGACCGTTTTGAGCACCGTTTCGACCATTGTTTTGACCCGTTCATGCCAATCTTAGGTATGATGTTTAAACTGGCATATAGGTTAGATTTCACCTCCATTTGCATTTTGCATGACCTTATGATTGTTTCATTATAACCTTAGGTACGAACCCATTCTATCATGTCACAAAACCTTCTTGCTGCTTTAGAAGTGACATGATGTGAATGGTAGAGTTTGACTTTACATGGGTGCCCTAGTTAGCTCCTTGTTTGCATTTGGTTACCATGCTAACACTTTGTCCTTTAGGGTGTGGGAGTCCATTGTATAGTATATCCATGAGATTTCTCAAGAGCCTCATACTCCTCTTGATATTTTGCTATCCTATTTCCCCCAGGACTCCCTTATGCCAAGTTGTAATTGCATTTTCATGAGCTTTTCTTGCCTCATTGAGCCTTATGCTGGCTTCCCTGACTTTGAGTATCAGCCATATAGCTCGAGCTTGTCTCATGTCTAGCCATGTAGAGCCATTTTGTATATCCTTTGCAGCTTGATTCCCTATTTTTACCGGGAGGGGAGTTTCCCCCAAGTGTCGCTATCCTACACATGTGTCCTTGCATTGAGCATAGGTATGTTTCACTGCTTGGAACTAGTTTTTTTCCCATTGACACTTGTCTCTAGGTTAGTCTATAGCTATAAAGCACTTTTATTCTTTTTCAATCTTTTCAAAATATTTGAAAAAGTCCAAAAAAATCAAAAAACAAAAAATCCGGATAAGAAAAGATGTTATCTTTGGCAGCAGTCGAGTCGTGTCGCCTTTGAATAGAGCACTATATATCACATCCGTTGGTTGGGTAATAGTTTGAATTTTGGAGCTATACTCGTTTCTCTGAGTTTATCTCCAATGATTGGTTAAGCTTACAGTCCCTATGGAGCCTCTCTCGATGCCTCCTGTATCACAGAGATGTCCCAGTTTTGTATATCGAGTCTATGCTACCTACATTTAGTCACCATTCACCGTTATGATCTTGTTCGAAATAAGTTGAAACCTGAGTCAGTCATTCCTCAGTTATCTTGACTTTGCATGTCGGCCATTCGCAATACAGTTACTGGTTCATGCACATTATGATCAAGTCCTTCCACATTATACAGCTTTGTTGAGTACCTCGTGTTAGATGATGGGGGATTCCTTAATGCCCTCCTTCCAGTGGATTTCATCCCATCAACTTCAGATCATTTATTCTAAGATAGGAATCTAGAGTCATTTTTGAGTACCTTGAGACTTGCAGTCATCAGCGGCAGGTTCTCTCGCCATCGACAGTTTTTTGGGAATACATCAATGTCACCTGATCGATGGATTCTCTCAAGTGTTCGACCTCAACACATTTATTCACACTTGTTAGTTTGCATTATAGTACCTTTATTCCCATTTTCATTATCGATGGGTGATATCGCATCTATTAACGGTATACATCAATGACCGGTAATCAGACGATGGACTACTATGTTCGACCTCAATACCTCTATTCACATACTAGGACATGTACTCGTAGTGGTTTGTGTAGAAGGACATCCAGAATGGTGGCATCTTATATATGCTACCTCCTTGATTGTGCTAGTGTTCATGAGATTTCAGCTCTCGTGACTTGATTCCAGTATATGTCAGATATTTCCAGCCATTATGGAGATCTTGATCCATTATATATCTTCAACCTTCATGGAGATCATGATCCTATGTATATATTCATCATGGAGATTTTGAGCTATCTATATTGTGCATGATGATGACCACACATGTCATATTTTGTATCATGCCTATTCATGGCCATTGTACTCTTATGTATCCGATACCGGTACATCTACTTGTAGTTATGTGCATAGTTTAATCATTGTATTGTATTGATTCGATGGCTGGTTTTTCCACTGGGTTCTTCATCACTCCACTTCTGGGATGGACTTATAACGTATTTCGGCCATCGTATCACCCCTCTGACCTCACACATTAGGGGGCATCTGTTATAGCTGATTTTACCACACATGGTGAATCACACTTTTATGGCCTTCCCTGTCCCTCTGCAGACTCCTTANACGATCATCCTCAAAAACATGTAATAATTTCCATACATGAATTTTAATCCCTTTCTCGCATATATACGCGGATTTGAACCTTAAACCCGTGTACATCGGGATGTGTGCAAAAGGCCAAATGATTTTGGAGTTTTCCTTGATGTGGATCGGAGTCACTTGTCTCTTGGGCTTCCATATTCCTTGAGATCACTCAGATTCGACCTTCCATTACCCCATTGAAGAGCTATATAAGGAACCCTTTGGATACATTGAAAGGGAGAGGAATTGAAGAGCAAGAAAACTATAGTCCATTGTTGCCAGAGCTTATACTTGAGTCTATATCCCTTTGTCCCTTGGAGCACTTTGTGTTCTTCCCAAACTTGCCTTTTGCTTGTGAGCTTGCTATTGAGATATGGAGGATTAAAGTGGTGGAGGCCCAAGTGGGGGACTCAGTTTCTCCGATTCGCAGACGTGTCGACAGAGTTTGTCACTATTGTAATCTCTATTTTATATCAATAGAAATATCTTTTCCTATCCAATAATTTGTACTTAAATGAGTATTTGATCCATGGATGCTTTTAAATGCTTATATGTATTATATATGCTAGAGTAGGTCTAACACAAATATATATAGCATGCTTGTCTTGTTTGTTGAATGTTGAGGAAGCAAATTGCTAATACAAGCGAGATTGGAAAAGCTCAACGGGGATTTATATCAACCGTCCAGAATAAGGTACGAACTGAGATCCTTTAGTGTTAGATGTTTGGTTTCTCTTGTATATAGGGAAGGATTGATTTCTGGGGTTAATCTGTCTATTGTGGTACCACAAGCCATAGGAATTTCTCTCTATAATAGTCGGAGATCAGAAAGTGGGAAATTCTAAGTTTCGGCCATAAGAAATTTCTAGTCCTGATTTCCGCATTCTACAAACATCTGATGGTTCAGCGAGCTCCCACATAAATCAATGACGTACAAAGAAAGAAGAAGGATGGATACTAGAAAGTGGAAAGACAAGTTTTGGTCTTGAAAAGCTGAAGTTTCGATTTTCGATATATGTCAGATCGATGGTTTAGGAGGATCTCCCGCCTAATATCGACGGTGCATAATGAAAATACCAAAAGCAGAAAGGGAAAAGAATTTTGATCTCAAAGATTAGATTCCTGATTTCCATTTTTCACTACCCACCAGATTGACGGCTCATATTTTATCTGCCTGAGATCAATGACTCAAAAAAGAATAAAGGGGGGAGATCGAAAAGAAGAAAACTTAAAGAAATTGATCATGAAATATTGTAGTCCCGTATTCCGTGATCCCTAAGATCTATGGTCCACAGAGTTCCCGCATTAGATCAACAATGCAGAAAGAGAAAGGAAGAAGCACAAAGGTGAAGGCAGAAATAAAAAATGTGTGTTATGAAAGGTTGGAATTTTGATTTCTTCCCTTCGCAGTGTGATATCAGATCAATGGCTGTGGATGAGCCCACCCAAGATCGAGAGTGCTGAAAGATAAATGGAGGAAAGGATAAGTGGGGGCATAAAGATAAAATTTAACCATGATGAATCTAGCTGCCCATTTTTTTCCTTCTGCAAAACCTAGATCATCGGACCGGAATTAATCTTGAGGTGAGATCAGCCGTCCAAAAGAGATTTCATTGGTAAAGATGCAGTCATGAATGAAAATTGTTGCAGTTTTCCTAGAAGAGCTCTGAAAGGTCATTATCAGAAAGCGAGCATGAGTCCTTGTTGTCCAAATCATCCAACTAATCCATCATGTGTGACCTCGTGTGCTTGTCTGTTTGGTTTATAATCATGGCAGATCTACTAAGTCATCATTTTGTTAAGATTTTTAGTCTCATACTGTAACTATTTTGGATTTGTTTCGAGGTTGGTCTCAAGATTATAGGATACTATAAATATACCCTCAATAGAGAAAGACGAGTTTGGAACCTGTGAGAATTTTTTGTTATGCATCTTGTGATCTATCAACAATGAAATTGCAGAGCCAAATGCTAGTTTGTTGTTGCAGAGATTCATGTGCAATTTGTAATTACAGTCTATTATTTCATTTCCTCTATGTATTTCTTCTTGTTTAACTTGCCATTATGTCTTCCTTCATATCTAGAATGAGTGTATAATAGTTCAGAATTCATATTGTTATGCTCTGGCAATTTTTTTAGGTTTTCACCAAGATTTCCCACCAAAATTAATGCAAAATTCATGTTTCTGATGCTCTGTGTTGATGGATTGTCATTTTTCTTCTTTTACCACTAGACCAATGTCATTTTGATTGTAACCAAGTGTTATCTTTCCTTTGTAGTTCTTTCCCTGCAAATTGTTCTGTAATTCATTTATATTTGTGACTCCATAGCACAAGTTATGCTTTCGTTGTTTCAACCACAAACTCAATCTGAATTTTGTTTTATTTTGATACCTATCCTTGTTAAAAAATTGTGAGAGATCCCTCTCTATAAAGGAAGAATCCAACTCCATTTCTTAAAGTGGTTTTGTTGTTACCTCGGGGTTCACCTTCCACAAAATTGGGTGAGATTCAGAGTGCTAAGACAAGGTACACATTTTGTTAGATAGTTGATTGAAGAACTAACAGATGAATTTCAGATACAACATAGAATAACAATTCCATATCAGCCACAAGAGAATGGAGCAGTCGAAGCATTTAACAAGATTCTAGAAAATATGTTCACCAAGGTATGCAACACAAGAAGGGAATATTGGGACCATAAAATTTCCGTAGTACTATGGGTGTATCGCACAACATGTAAGAAGTTAACAGGCATGACACTATTCAGATTAGTGTATGGAGTGGAAGTTGTTGTGCCTATGGAATATATTGTACCATGTCTAAGAGTAGTGGCCATTACAGAAATGTCAGATGTTGATGCTATCGAATAAATATTACTTCAGTTAATCCATTTGGAAGAAGAACACTTCATTGCAGGATTCCATCAAAATGTAAAAAAACAAATGCAGAAAGCATGGAATAGCAGACACATTAAGAACAATAAATTTATAGTTAGAGGCCTTGTTCTTATGTATGACAACAATTTTTTCAAGCATATAGGAAGGTTGAGGACGCATTGGTTAGGTCCCTATGTAGTGAAGGAAATCACTAATGGAGGAGCAATGAAGTTGGAAAAACTAAATGGTACGGAAGTCATAGGGCTCATTAATGGGAGTTGGTTGAAGCCTTAATTTGATAACTGAGACTCAAAAAAAATGCCACAATGACGATGAGTGTAATGATGATGATGATCGCCATAGTGTTTAGGTGAAAAAGAATATCATGACCTTTACACAAAGTGCAACAAGGAAAGTGTGGCACTAAAAATAATGGTGTGTCGATACAATGATGAGGAAGGATTGTTGAAGTCATCAAGTCCACAAACTGTAAAAAAATTCAAATTCGATTGCAAGAGCTGTCAAGGGTCACTTCTTCCATTAATATCATGATGTCACAACAAAAAGGGGCGGCGTAGTTGGCACCTCCACATAAGGAGTCAGATAAAGAACCCACGTGATCATTCATGTCATTATGATTCTCTATGGTGGCACATGTGAGGAATTGACAGAATCATGGGTGGAATGAACCGATAACTAATGGTCGACTACCATATTGGGTCCTTATAATACCACAACCATATTTGTTGTAAGATACAGAGTGAGTGAAAACCAGTGGAGAAGAATGATGATTAACTGTTATGGTGCTAACGGCCCTGGGGGTCCTGTTAAGGAAACTGTAATGAGTGTTCTTATTAGGAATCTTGTTGTTCAATGTGTTTTACTAATATCTAGGGGCTACATGGAAAATCAACCAATTCCATGCCTTCATGTAGAATCAACTCTAGCCATCGCGGTAAAGATGACAATGTAGAGACCCTCTAATGCCGAGAAAAGTAATGTTTCCTTAGAAGAGCTTAGTACAAATGGAGAATCAGTGGAAACAATGCATGGACCAGAGGACATACCATTAAAGCCTCCAGACATAGTTGACAAGAATTAATTTCCAAAATGCATAATATCCATTGCTAGGACCGGTCGGTCTGAACGAATGTTGGGACTAGGAGAGGGAGAAACGAAGGTCTATGTCATCACCATCATCATTGGAAATTGTTAAATCTAAGGAAGGTGATGATGAGTCCAAATATGTGTTGTATTGGAACACCTTGGTGGAAGGATCTAGTCCAGGTAGAGGATGATGGATCTCACCAGCATTGTACACAAAATAAATATGGACCCTTTGTTGGATTGAGAGACGACCATGATGTAACACCCTGGTTTTGACATCATGGTATTGAAATTGTACATGATGTATATATTATATGTAAATCATGGTGACGAGCTCAAGGCCAAGGCCCTCCCATTGATTTGGTGTTTTTTGTATCAGCGATCTAGGTTGATGTCGATGGTTATAGTGTTAAGTCTGGAACATTATATTTTGAAGTCATCATGTAAATATACAATTTAATAAAATACCACAACTAGCTATGCACTGCAACGTAGTATATGGGGGCATGATTTCACACGGAATAGGGAGGGGAGTTAGTCAAAATCCTAAGCAAATAGGGTGAGACCATATGTCAATGGGGAAACCCATAAACCCTCAAATACCTTTGTGTCCCCTGCACTCAATAATTCAATTCTTCTAGAAGAGAGGTTGAGGAAGTTAATGCCTTGTGAAGAGAAAGGCATGGCATTCAGTTTCATGATTGAGCCTACCGACATCTTGCAGCCTACAGCCTACAGTCTAGGAAGCTACATTCTTTCTTCTCAAGCAA
This sequence comes from Pseudotsuga menziesii, assembly GCA_001517045.1. NCBI lineage: Eukaryota > Viridiplantae > Streptophyta > Pinopsida > Pinales > Pinaceae > Pseudotsuga > Pseudotsuga menziesii. The sequence goes on from LPNX011018923.1 coordinate 62,404, forward strand.
GTAATAGAGGGGATGCATTCCTAGTCCGACATCCTTGTTTTCACCTGAACTGTTTGGCCATTCTCACATTCCATGCTATTCCATTCCATCTGGGTTTGATTATGCATTGTGGTTCACTATCCTGACTCTTAGAGCATTTTCTATAAGTATTTTCCTTTCCCAAGACCTTGTTTGATGCATTACAGTGTTATAATGAACTACAGAGTGGTATGAAACCCTATTTCTTTGTGTTATAGAGTGGAGACCTGTGTTTCTGTGTCTCCTTGTGGTTTACTATGATGTGTACCCTGGTTTGGGTCTGAACTATATGCAAGACTTAGGAGTGGAGGATACAAAAAATGGGATTGATAAACCTAGCGCAGAGAGGAACCTCACAAAAAGATAAGATTGGCTGGTGAATCTTTTCTGCATAGGTTCAGTGCAGAAAAGTTTTTCTTGGCCACAGAATGGATCTGTCAAGAGAGAAACGAGTGTATTCCCTTCTTATGTTGCAGACCCATGACTATGTTAAAGAGAAAAAAATAATAAGACTGGTAAAATACGTTCTTGTGTTGCATACCTTGGTGAACGTATTTTCTAGAATCTTGTTAAATGCTTTAACCGCTCCATTCTCCTGCGGGTGATATGGAATTGTTATTCTATGCTGTATCTGAAATTCATCTGTTAGTTCTTCAATCAACTATCTAACAAAATGTTTACCTTGTCTTAGCACTCTGAATCTCACCCAATGTTGTGGAAGGTGAACCCCAAGGTAACAACAAAACCACTTTAAGAAAGGGAGTTGGATTCTTCCTTTCTAGAGAGGGATATCTCACAATTTTTTAATAGGGCCAGGTATCAAAATAAAACAAAATTCAGATTGAGTTTGTGGTTGAAACAACGAAAGCATAACTTGTGCTATGGAGTCACAAATATAAATGAATTACAGAACAATTTGTAGGGAAAGAACTACAAAGGAAAGATAACACTTGGTTACAATCAAAATGATGTTGGTTTGGTGGTAAAAAAATAAAAATGACAATCCATCAACACAGAACATCAGAAACATGAATTTTGCATTAATTTTGGTGGGAAATCTTGGTGAAAACCTAGAACAATAGCCAGAGCATAACAATATGAATTCTGAACTATTATACACTCATTATAGATATGAAGGAAGACATAATGGCAAGTAAAACAAGAAGACATACATAGAGGAAATGAAATAATAGACTGTAATTACAAATTGCACATGAATCTCTACAACAACAAACTAGCATTCAGCTCTGCAATTTCATTGCTAATAGATCACAAGATGCATAGCACAAAATTCTCAAGGGTTCCAACCTCATCTTTCTCTATTGAGGCTATATTTATAGTATCCTAGAATCCCAAGACCAACCTCGAAACAGAGCCAAAATAGCTACAGTATGAGATTGAAAATCTTAACAAAATGATGACCTAGTAGATCTTCCATGATTATAAACCAAACAGACAAGCACACAGGGTCACACATGATGGATTAGTTGGAGGATTTGGACAACAAGGACTCATGCTCGCTTGCTGACAATGACCTTTTAGATCTCTTCCACGAAAAATACAACAATTTTCATTCATGACCGCATCTTTACCAGTGAAATCACTTCTGGACGGCTGATCTCACCTCAAGATTAATTCCGGTTCGATGATCTAGGTTTTGCAGAAGGCAAAAAATGGGTAGCTAGCTTCTTCATGGTTAAATTTTATCTTTATGCCCCCACTTATCCTTTCCTCCCTTTATCTTTCAGCACCCTCAATCTTGGGAGGGCTCATCCATAGCCGTTGATCTGATATCACACTGTGAAAAGCAGAAATCAAAATTCCAACCTTTCATAACACAAATTTTATATTTCTGCCTCTACCTTTGTGCTTCTTCCTTTCTCTTTCTGCACCGTCGATCTTATGTGGGAATTCTCTGGACTGTAGATCTTAGGGATCGCGGAATACGGGACTACAATATTTCATAATCAATTTCTTTAAGTTTTCTTCTTTTCGATCTCCCCCCTTTCTATGATGTGTACCCTGGTTTGGGTCTAAGCTATATGCAAGACTTAGGAGTGGAGGATACACAAAATGGGATTGATAAACCTAGTGCAGAGAGGAACCTCAGAAAAAGATAAGATTGGCCGGTGAATCTTTTCTGCACAGGTTCAGTGTAGAAAAGTTTTTCCTGGTCATAGAATGGATCTGTCAAGAGAGAAATGAGTGTATTCCCTTCTTGTGTTGTAGACCCATGACACATGACTGTGTTAAAGAGAAAAAAAATGATATGCGGAAAAATTTAAAACTTATTATTTTTTTCTCTTTAACACAGTCATGGGTCATATACATCCTTTAGGGAATGGATCTGTCAAAGAGTTCCATGAGGTGAAATTGGGACAAATGAGCATGGAAGAATATGTAAACAAATTCTTGGAACTGTTGAGGCATGTCAGGTATATCAGAGGTGATAAAGTGAAAATTCAGCATTTTCTAAGTGGATTACCTCAGTAATACAAAGAAAGAATTGATTTTGATGAACCTATAACTTTAGAAGAGGCTATAAGGAAGGCCAAGTATTTGTATGATCATAAAAATAGAAAACTGGATATCCATAAGGAATGGAAGGATAAGAAGAATGAGAAGTTTGACCAAAGGAAGAAAGGTTTCAATCCCTCTCACTTCCGAAATCAACAAAGGAAGCCATCACAAGCTATTACTAATCCATCCAGAGTGATGGGAGATAGGCCAAGAGATCCAAAAGAGATCAGAGAACCAATCCAATGTTGGGGATGTGGAGGAAACCATATGCACAGGAGCAGGGATAATTTTAGGGGCGAACTTTAGCCCAGTGGGCTATTTTTCCATGTTTTTCTCCCCAAAAAGATTCTCCATTTTGCATTTTTTGAAGCCCTGTTTCGCCCAATTTTGATGGGATAAAATATTTTCCCCCTAAAAATTGCCAAATTATTATATAAACGATTTAAAATCCTTGGAACTTAAAATATTTTTTGAAAAATATCGCCAATCATTTTATACTTGGCATTTTAATAATTGGTAATATTCGCCAACATTTCTACACTTTTAAATAAGTATGGTTCCTTAAAATAATCCCTACACAGGAGCTATTTGCATGAGAATGGGTATGTAAGGAAGTCTCACAATGTCCAAGGAGCTAAAATGGTGGGTCAAGTAGCAAGGACCTTCCCTAGAATTTATGCAGTGCTAGAGGATCGCCGAGAAGATCATCAATCAACTGTGGTTGAAGTTGGAAGGTAAGATTTCTAAGCAATCTGTTTCTATTTTGATTGACCTTAGATCTACTCACAATTATATCACTCCTAGAATTGATGTGATTTGTGCTATTAAGAAGTTAAAACATAGAAAATCATGGTTAGTTAAACTAGACACTGGAACCAAGAGAAAAGTTAGTGAAGTGGTAGATGAATGTCCATTTGTCATGGATGGGTTAGTCACTTGTTCAAACTTGAATTTTCTTCCACTTGGTTCCTATAATATTCTCATTGGAATGGATTGATTAGAAGTGCACAAATTTAAGCTTAATTGTTATAGCAAGACATTTGAATGCATGGATGAAGAAGGAAACCCAAGGGTTGTACGAGGAATTCCAAAGGTGATTTCTATTAGGCATATTTCAGCAATGTAGTTGAAGAAGTTATGTAGGAAAGGTTGCAGATTGTATTCAGCCCATGTTTTGGAGGCATCAGAGAATGAAACTCCTAGATTGGAGTATTTTAATGTGTTGTAGGAATTTAGGGATGTTTTTTCTGATGAAATTATAGGGTTTCCTCCAAAAAGAGACATTGATTTTACAATTGACCTTGTTCTTGGAGTAGCACCAGTGTCCAATACACCCTACAGGATGAGCACTCCAGAATTGATAGAGGTGCATATGTAGCTAGAAGAGTTACTCAAAAAGAAGTATATCAGGCCTAGTGTGTTCCCTTGGGGAGCACTAGTCTGTTTCTGAAAAAGAAAGATGGTACACTAAGGTTATGTATTGATTACAGACAATTGGACAAGGTTACTTGTTACACCAAAATATCTTCACCATAATGTTATGAGATACCTATTCCCTTGTTTTCTCCAATCCTTTAAATTTTTTCTTAGAGAAATGAAAGGAAGAAATTATCCCCTTACAATGTTTCCTTGTTTTGAGTTGGTAACGCTCCTCTTCCATTGAAAAAAACATTACCCAAGTCAGCAAAGCTATTGATACATGAGCAAAGAGTGGTGTCACTGCATCTAGCCTTACTGTAAGAAGCATTACCCTCTTAACACCACCTTTTTTATTCATTTGAGGAGCGATGCTCAATTTTTCAAGGAAAAAAGATAAATTTCAAGAGGCTTCTCAAATATTTCCACCATGGAGCCTCATCCCTATGGTTTAGGACTAGTTGGAGCTCGATATGTTTCATTCTTTGATCTCCCTTCCACCTCAGCCATGAGATCCTCAACCATACCTATCCTCTCATGCCTTTAAATACTAGCTCATCCCCCATGGGAAAGAGGAGGAAGAATTGTGTTGCATACCCACACTCTGCCCAAATAATTCTTGAGCTATTAGAGGCTAGGTGAAGTTAGAGGTAAGGAGCCATTGGAAGGAACCCTCAAAACCAAGGCATGAAGGTTGTAGCCTCTCCAATCATTTCTAATAAAAAATGTCTTTTATTTCCAATAGTTACTATTTCATTTGTATATATTGCTTGATTCCTTGGTCACGAGCATAGATCTAGTTGATTATATTGTATGCTATCATCTTTCTCTTGTTGTTTTCCATCTTTTATAGGTTCTTCTATGGGGATAGTGATGAAAAACTTTGAGAGAAGCATCATGGCATTTCATTCAAGTGATTAACCAGATCTAGGGAAATTTTAACATTTAATGTTTGTGTTTTGTTCTACATCTGAACCATTCAAACTAGGGAAACAAATCATGTCCACAGGAGGTGCGTATTTTTGGCTAACATATATCTACCCTACTTACTGAACAAAAATGATCAATAAAGCAATTTTTGACTTCCAATGAATCCAATCAAGCAAATGATCCAATGATTGAGCTCCTTCATCATGCTTAGTTAGAAATGAAGGACTTAATGGCAATAGGTTATGATGAGAGATATGATCTTTACTACAAATATTCTCCATGTATTGTGCCACTGGATCATGACAACCTGCAAATTTTTATGTTATGTGCATTCCATGACAAGGCAGCTCCAACTATAACTCCTCTAGCACTTTTTCAAATTGTTCATCAAAATAATAATGCAAGGAATGCTCTTGATAGTTTCCAAATGAGACATCAAATTTTTCATATAAATCTCAAAATTTAACCTGATTCCTTTCAAGTATTTCAAAGGAAATATTAGTGTGTTCTTCAATAGAATTAGGAAAAATCATTTCCGAATTCAAAGGACACAAAGAAATATCTCATTTGAAATACTCCCTTTTTTTAAGAAAATCAGGGGAAATGCACTCTTCTTGACATTCTGAAATTGAAAAACATGAAGAGACATCCTATTTAGGGTCCTTAACTTCTTGAAGGTTATCTGATCTATTATTGTGAGTTGTTGGTTCTTGAGGTGCATCATCCAAGCTATCATACTTACATTCATCATATATAGGTATGCTAATATTTCCTTCAAAAACATCACTAACATAATTTTCAACATGTTGGTTGCATTTTCCATCAGGAAAATTAGGATGAATTTTATCATGCACATCACTGGGATGATTACCTTCTATTAACAATCTATTAAATTTCGGGCATAAGTGATACTCGTGTCCTTCAGCCCCATCGAGAAGTGTTGAGAAGGCAGCATAGTATTCATAGAAAGAGCTGATGGCACACACAAGATAGCGCTCAGTCTTGGGGTAAGCCTTAGTGGTGAACGTCGAAATCCAGCGAGATAGTCAGTGGATCAGGGAAGCGAGGCTAAGAAGAAAGCATTGGGTGCACTAGAGGTGTTAAAGGGGAGTCATGATCAAAGGCTAAGGATGATTAGAGGGAAGATCAATGACATCAAACCATTCCACACTATGAACATGCCCAACCCAAGCCACTTCTTTAGATTTTTGAAATAGTTTAAAGAATAGATGCATCCAATGGTCGAGATTGGGACCTAAGAAGATCTGTGGCTGAGAACGATTTTGCATCCCAAATTAGCGAGGACGAAAGCAACAATTCAACATTGCAAAAAGTGGTATGGGACATTTTTATCGACGGTGCATATGAGATCAGGGGGAGATCAGCAGTCATAGTTCATTTCGCCATCTAGAGTAGCACAGAGGAAAAAAAACCTCACTTCACGAAGAATGGTGGGGTCCGTTCGGATTGACGATTGTGAAGGAAGTCTGTCACGATCAATAGTTGGGCTATGCATGCACTAGGTAAGGAAAGACATTGCATAAAGAACCCCACATATCTACGGTTTAGGTCACGAAGAGTAAAATATATGGTGCAAACCACCTAAGAAATGAGCAAAGGTTATGATTGGGTGAAAAGATATAAAGAAGACCAACACAATGTTGCAAAGATTTATCTTTTCTGAAACCTCAAAGCTATCGAATATCCAACCACATCAAGAGCACTAGCCCGGACTGGCCGGGAGACTATGCTACAGAACAAGGTAAGCCCTTGATACCTCCTCAGTGTTATTTGAAAATGGACGAAATAGAAGTGGTAGGAGTGAGAGATGATGTAGAGCCTGAGGCTGCAGGTCAGAGGACAGAAGAGAGCCTATTGGATGAAAATGTTGAGATTTTTTATACCATCCTGGTGGGAGAAGCTATTGAAACTGCCAGAGGCAAATTGGAAGCTCTTAAGAACCGAGGTAGAGATACTTGTGGTGTTTTTAAATATTTCTTCCACTTCTTCTCTGTCGACCAAACCCCCCATTTCCTTGAATTTGTTGAATGGTGTGAAATTAATTTCTTTGTCACCGAAGGTGTTATTATGAATATGTCTAAGTTTAAAATCATTTTCCCAATTCAAGCTTCTATCATCCACAAAGCCTTGGATATCCTAGATGAATTCACCCATATATCCCAAGACTACCAAGAAGAAGACATTGTACGTTGTTTTAGAGAGACTACTAATGAAAGTAAAGAAGCCTTCCTGAAGGCCTGTTCTAAACCCAATGGAAAACCCATTGACCTATCTTACCATATCGACCTCAGCTAATTTAATGAAGAAACGTAGTGGTGTATATCCCTGGCGAGTTAGTTCCTAGGTCTAGATACTGACACGTATGTCCCAGAGTCATTGCTGATTCTTTTATTCGTCTTAAGTACTTGTCTGGCCGAACCTGAATTGCCTGGATAATCCAGTCAATCTTGTTTCCTTAAATTTGATGAGTTCCTGGTCGAGAACATCCATTCTCAGTTAACGAACTTCTATGACACTATAATGTTCAGATTCGAGTCCCTTTAGCTGAGGATATTCATAGCCTATAATGAGGAGGACCTACAAGTACCTGTTAGGGTACACAGGGTACTCCCAAAGGACCGAACACCAAGAATAGCCGCTTCACACAAATAGATCACAGATCAATACACCAATGTTTGTCACGTGGTTAAAACCCTCGAGAGGGAAACAGTCCACGGCCCCGGCCAAATAGCTACTCGGAGCAATTTATTATGCAAAAGAAAGAAAGTTACATGAGCTTCTCATAATCGATCAACTAGCCAAGGACCCTCTATGCTCTTTAAATAGAGATCATAGACCAATCGGGTGTTAAGCCACGGATCAATGGTAGGTATGATCTAAGAGAAGTTGAATCGTCCGATCACTCTATGTCTAGAACATATCGTGACCGTCGGATTAGAATATTTACAAATTCATACTAATGCATACTAAAGAAACACACTTTTACCTAACGGATATATTACACAAGTTGATCTTAACTAACTCCTAAGTGTCTAAATATCCTAACATCCCCCCTTAAGAACAACTTGGGATAGGATTGAAGGATTTACAAAAGTGACACTATTAGGAGAAGGAAGGAGGCATTAGAGCCTATCCCCCCTTAAGGACACATTCCTGAACTCCTAACATAGACCGAAGTTTACAAAACTTCGCTTCTGTAAGAGACTTGGTGAAGATGTCGGCAACTTGATCATCTGTAGGGAAATAGAGCACTTAAATAACACGATCATGAACAAGATTTCTGATGAAGTGCATGTGTAGCTCAATGTGTTTGCTGCGCTGATGTAGAACTGGATCTTTGGTAAGCTTGATGGCACTTTGATTGTCGCACCAAAGTGGAGTAGGCTGCTGCTGCTCGAATCCAAACTCTGAAAGGATCTGTCGAAGCCACAAAGCTTCCTGACTGGCATTAACTGCGGCTCGATATTCTGCTTCTGCTGAAGAAAGAGCAAGAGCTTGTTGTTTCTTACAAGCCCAAGTGACAGGTCCAGAGCCCAGACTGAAAACATAACCTGCAGTAGACTTTCGATCATCAGGATCGTCGGCCCAATCTAAATCAGTGAAACCAACCAACAAAGGTTTCCCCCCTGTACTGTAATGAATCCCAAACTGAATTGTACCTCGAATATATCGAAGTATTCTTTTTGCTGCTTTCCAGTGACTTTCATGAGGAGTTTGCATATAACGGGAAACACGACCAACGGCAAAGGAAAGGTCAGGACGGGAATGAGTCAAGAATAAAAGACTACCAACAAGCTGACGATACAAGGTGGCATCTACTTCGGGGGAAGTACAAGTGGTAGAAAGTTTGACTCCAGACTGGAAGGGAGAAGGGGC